>OY759269.1:28448800-28451300 GCA_963662155.1 Lamellibrachia columna
ACGTCACCCGGACAGAGTGACATACTCGCCCCCACTAGACTACACGTGACCAACGAGGTTTCATCAAAGTTAACACAACATCTACCCCTGCACAAGGAAGTGTATGTCACATTGAAGGTGTTCAACAAAGCAGGTAAGAAAAAGTCACAGCAAATAGTTCATCAACTATACCGGATGAACTTTGTGATGTTCCACTACAACGTTTTCATTATATAATATTGTTTCGTTTTAGAAAGTATTGTCTCATCGTGGAGTCACCACATAATACATAGCGAATGACTGTACCTGCAACGTAAGCATATTATGCACCGATAATTTCAGTTACACGATATTGCAAACTCAATGGTAAATATAAACATATTGAGTTGGTCGTCATGCTGTCTTAAATGTGAATTCTAACCATATTGTACTTCGGCAGTTATTTAATGGTGATGTTGGGTGACTTCGTTGTGTGTTAGTGTCGACGAATGTGGGTTGCAGGTCTCTCGATTGAGAGCATTTCAAACGGGTTTATGGTCGACAACACATCTGCTTTGACGACGACGCGAATATCTCTCAACAGGGGATTCGGCTCACTGAAGCCGAACACGCAGGTATTAGTTGTTACCATACACATACTAGTTGCCCCTATTCCGAAGAATAGTCCGATTGAACGCACGATGTCAAAACGCAGGATTCGCTAAGTCCAATTCTCGAAATGGCGTTCCTGGTGTGTCTTTTGACACAGCTATTGTATTGTATTGTATACAGGGTGATTGTATGTTCTGCTTCAAAGATAACCACAGTTCAGAATGTTATTTTCGTAGATCCCGATTTAATTCAGTTAAGGATGATTGGATTTGCCCGTTTTTCCTGCGCATTACACGGATAGACATTACACGGATAGACATTACACGGATAGACATTACACGGATAGACATTACACGGATAGACATTACACGGATAGACATTACACGGATAGACATTACACGGATATACATTACACGGATAGACACACATAGCAGAATAAAAAAATATATATATGATAACAAACGACGATACATTGCCGCATTTAGCAGTAGATGACCAAAGGGACATATGCGGGACAAAGGCAGTAAATTGAAAACAAACACTTGGAGCTATTGACAAAATATGTCGTAGGCGGACATCGGATCGACCGGTTTGTGTGGGGCATGGTAATACTCGTAATATTGTGTAATACTGCAACACATATGGTATGTTTTAATTACTATTTCCGACTCCAACTTGGAGTATATGTCAATGCAATGTTGATCAGGTATGGAAGTCGTCACTGAGTGTGCAGTGGAAGATGTCAGACAACGATAGTTCCATCGTCGAACAGTTTGTGTCTCTGACGACAAGAGACGCAATACACCATAACGTGCCCACTGTGAAGGTGAGAAGACCAGTCGATCACCACAGTTCCATTTTCTCTCGGTGTAGCATACTTCATTGCAGTTACCCAACACCTTATGTATTGGGAGTGTAACAAAACGAACAACTACATATCCTATATACACTGATAACTGTTTCATAAGTATTACGACGGCACTATTAATTTACTTGAATAACAAATATAACTTGCTAACTAAATACACATTCTGTAAAACGACTGACATTATTCTACTCGTATACAATATTATCTCAGTAACAATGATGCAATAGTGCACTTTACCTATGCCGAGCTCAATTTTGCAACATTTCTTTATAATGAGCACCGTTTAATATATACCTACTGTAATATACAACTCCGGTACAATTGAATATGCTAAAGCAAATACTGTGATGCTGTACCCTGCTTCCCAGAGAAGTCGAGATGGCGTTGGAATGAACTGGTTTGCCAGGAGGTGAAATGTAAAGCGCATATTGCAGCCCCAAGGACTGGGTACAACGCTATATCAAAACGTACTTTTTACCGTTTTACTTTTACTAACAAACTGTTATTTTTACAAGTCGTATGTCATCCACTTTCGCAGTTATACGGAGACGAACAGGAATATACGTTCAGCAACGTCAGTTTGGCCGACGGAGAGACTTACTACGCTAAGGTGATCGCCTGCAACGGCGCCAGACTCTGTGCGACGTCCGTCAGTGAAGGCATCCTGGTAGGACTATGCTTCATACCAAATATAGGGGAAGGCAGTGTTAGTTGAGCCACTGGGTTAGTTGACCCACCCATGTTTCCCAGGAAACTACAGAAGTGACAGTTACATGGTACCACCCAGTGATTGAACATGTTATTAGAACACGATTGACGTATAATAGGTAACGTTTGTCACAACAGTCTGAACATGTTAGCTAAAAGTATGTTTTTTGTGTTTTTCGAAACTTTTAGGAATTGTGATTAACGTCGGCTGGTGTGTAAACTATCAACGCACATGACCAGACTTTGTCGTTTATGCACTTACAAATGGTTTACCTATGCACACATATGAAGATTATTCATCACTTCATGCATTAATGAGAAATTAATTCAATAAGCTTAACTGTCGAAACGGGG
>OY759269.1:28456300-28531300 GCA_963662155.1 Lamellibrachia columna
GAATTACATGGTGTACGTGCGTGTGTGGTACGATGCTAACTCGTACGCAGTATACGTGACAAACGGCGTCGAGACGGATTCCAGTCCGCCTGAGCTGTCACGTGCCTCCAAGGTGACGGATCTACGGAGTTCTACGTCAATCAGCGACGTCGACTTCATCACGTCAAAGACAAATGTTACGTTATCCTGGAGCGGTGTCTTCCGTGACTCAAACGCCAATATTCAACGCTACGTGGTCTCAGTCAGCAAACACATCGGGGGTCGTGATGTTGCCGAGAAGCAGGTAGCGCCAACGGTAACGCAAACTTCACTGTCACGGCTAAACTTGGACGCTACCAATACATACTACGGCACCGTGGTCGCTTACAACGAAGCCGGCCTGTTCAGATCAGCCTACTCGGATGGGTTCAAGGTAATTACCGTGGTGTTGACGAGGAAGAGCTAAGTTGTGATATCTTAATCGTATAATTCCGAAATTCCTTAATCCATCTCTCTTCAAATTCCTCCATATTTTATATAAAACTGGATGTGAAACTTTTCTCCAGGTGGACGTCACAGCTCCAGCGACCGGCAGTGTTTGGGACGGCCGAGGTCTTGCTGACCAAGACTACAGCAGCGACAACCAGACAGTGTCGGCGTGGTGGCGTGGCTTCAGTGATGACGAGTCGTACATTGAACACTACGAGTGGTGCGTTGGCACAGAACCCGGTAGAGAGGACGTGGTCACGTGTCGACATGTTGGCTTGCACACGCGCAGTACAGCTGAGCTGTCTTCGGCGCAGTCATCAGGTTTGTTGGATTTCTATGAACACAGTAATATCGTTGTGGCGTTTTGTACCATTGTGTATTTTATCAAACACCACGCATAATAATAGTGTTTGCCTGTGTAATAATGTCATGTAAGATATTATGTGCCGTATATTAGTTAGTGATAACAATTATATTCAAAATAATGTATATCTGTAAAACATACTTTTGTGTATTGACTTACACAATTCAACTGATTGCAGGAAGCCGACTGTATTCCACAGTTTACGCGTACGATGCTGCAGGACTCAAGTCTGAAGGCGTGACCTCAGATGGATATATCATCGATTCGACGCCGCCATTTTCTTTTCATAAATTCCAGCTGGGATCGAACAAACTGAAGAACCCATCCTTTGAAGAGGGCGAAGGCATTGAGGGTGGAGTTCCCAAGGAGTGGAAGGGGCATGGGACATTCCTCATCACAACAAACAGTGGTAATATCAAAGCAAAAGACGGCCAAACATATATTGATATCGTCAGTGGTTATATTGAACAGACGTTAGCAACTGTGAAGACGAAAAGGTATCGCGTGACATTCCACGTGCGCTCTCCGGACACAGTCCGTTTTCATTCACAGCAACTTGGCTTCGTACAACTCCCAGGCTTCCATGCGGCATTCTTTGTCGAGCCGACGGTAGCGACATCTGGTGAATTATGGCAGAAGCACGTGTACTATTTTATTGCCAGTAACTCGATGTCCACCGCTAGGATCGGCGCTGTCGGCCATAAGACTGGTTTTCTGCTGGACAATGTCAGTATACAAGAGGTCAATGCTGGCAGACGTAGTCCATCCACTGACCCGAGAGACCCGGCCAACTCGCACGTCCAGCCCATGCACGTCCACCTGAACTCGAGGGGCCGCTACACCGCTCTGACGGCGGCCTGGGATATCGAGGACCCGGAGAGCCCGGTGACCAACTACTACTGGGCCATCGGAACCGTGCGAGGTGCGTAATGCTCCACCATCTTATTCAATGAGGTACAAAGGTTATGAAAATGAAGCGATATAATGACAAATCGTGACTAGTTTTAATTGAAGAAATTCATCAATTCATTCATGTTTATTCATTTCAGCTTTCCGTTGTGTAAAATCGTCAATTGAATGTGTAACGAAAAGTGCGCGAAACGTTTCTTCAAAAACATATTATGGCTTGTGTCTGCATATTTTCTTTCAGCGAAACTTTTTTTATTTTATTCAACAAATATTCATCAATTTGAATTTATTTTGAAACAAGTTAATGACCACTGATTTGTTGTCAGAGTACAAATAAACATAACGATTTTAAATACATTATTTTAGTTTTAATAATCGAATTTAGAATACTAATTGGATACTTAAATAACATGTCAATTGAGAAAGGCCACGGCACACAGTGAACTATCTAACTGGCTCACGTGTACTTCACATCGTTAATGTTTCTGTAACTATTATAGGCGGCGTACAGATGCAGAACTTCCGGTCTGTCGGTCTGCTGTCTGACGCACGCGCAGAAGCTCTGCTGCTGCAGCATGGGACAGAGGTTCACGTGACCGTGGTTGCTGAGAACGCGGCTGGACTGAGGGCGGCCATCTACTCCGACCCTTTGACTGTTGATCTCACTCCGCCTGAGCTCTGCTGTCTTATCGTGAGTTGTCTTGTTGCCATTATTGCGAAGATTTCATTAGATTTGACACGATGGCCACACAAAGCGATAGGCTCTTCCATTTAGTAAATGGAAAAAGCCAATAGCTTATCGAATGTACAAACATATTTCATTGCTATGTAGGACGCCCTTGTCACATATTTGTCTTTTTATATTCACATTCAAACGATTGATGAAGTCCAATATTCGTAATATCTCAATATACTTGTACAGTCAACAAGTCATTATATGTATTTATGATTTTACTTAAAACGTTGGCATAATGTTATTTACATTGTACGTTTTCTGAACATTTTACCGGTTTTTCTCGTTTAGGTTTGGAACCTGGTGTGTTTATTACAATTAACCTGCTATTCCACAAGCGATTGTCAGTTTTTACTGCTAACCAATATACTATTTACACCGATGTGACTAATGGAATATCGCGGTAGGCTGGTTGAAACAAGTAAACTAATTTTTTTTTAATAACCTTTAATTATATATGAACGAAATCTTACAGTAGTGTATTTCAGCGTACACTAGGAAAGCATAACGTGAATATGGCTGTTGATTGTTTTCAGGATGGTGGTAGCGGAATAGACACTTCATACCAGACTTCAAGGGACCTAAATATCACGTGGTCTGTGAACGATCCAGAAAGCGACATTAAATATTGCGAATTGGCATTAGGTAAGTACTTCACTTACTGCTGGTGTACTGCACCAAATAAACTATTTTTATTATACGAACACACAATCTTCTTTAATATAACGTAGTTTGTGACTTTGTATGTCTGTATATGTGTATGTATGTGTATGTGTATGTATGTGTATGTATTGTTTGTATGTGTGTATGTGTGTATGTATGTGTGTATGTATGTCTGTATGTGTGTATGTATGTCTGTATGTCTGTCTGTATGTATGTATGTAAGTATGTATGTATGTATGTGTGTATGCATGTATGTATGCATATATGTATGTATGCATGTATGAATATGGTATGTATGTATGTATGTATGTATGTATATATTTATGTATGTATGTATGTATGTATGTATGTATGTATGTATGTATGTATGTATGTATGTATATATGTATGTATATATATGTATGTATGTATGTATGTATGTATGTATGTATGTATGTATGTATGTATGCATGTATGTATGTATGTATGCATGTATGTATGTTTGCCTATTCCCTCATATCTCCATCAGTTTTGAATGTCTGGGGCTGACATTCATTTTGTAAGCGTGCCCGGGGGTCAATGGTGGTGGTTCGTACATTAAAATATATTCGAAATTCCCCAGGGTGGCTTATTATATCAAAGTAACCAAAGTGTACGTTTGGCGTAAATGACGTAAAGTCAAACCAATAGTTGCGTACAATTGATAACACCTCTGTGCGTCTTTCTGCCATTGTTACGTGATCTACGTCAACCTTCGACCGAACGCTTCGTGAAACCGACAATTGTACATGAGATTTGCAGCGTGAAGTTGTCACTGCCATGGACATTAGACGACATGAGTGGGTAGTGCAAGGATTCATAAGTTGTCATTGCCATGGGCATTAGACGACATGAGTGGGTAGTGCAAGGATTCATAAGTTGTCATTGCCATGGATATTAGACGACATGACTGGGTAGTGCAAGGATTCATAAGTTGTCATTGCCATGGGCATTAGACGACATGACTGGGTAGTGCAAGGATTCATAAGTTGTCATTGCCATGGACATTAGACGACATGACTGGGTAGTGCAAGGATTCATAAGTTGTCATTGCCATGGGTATTATACGACATGAGTGGGTAGTGCAAGGAGTCATAAGTTGTCATTGCCATGGACATTATAGGACATGACTGGGTAGTGCAAGGAGTCATAAGTTGTCATTGCCATGGGCATTGGACGACATGACTGGGTAGTGCAAGGATTCATAAGTTGTCATTGCCATGGGCATTAGACGACATGACTGGGTAGTGCAAGGAGTCATAAGTTGTCATTGCCATGGGCATTAGACGACATGACTGGGTAGTGCAAGGATTCATAAGTTGTCATTGCCATGGACATTAGACGACATGACTGGGTAGTGCAAGGATTCATAAGTTGTCATTGCCATGGGTATTATACGACATGAGTGGGTAGTGCAAGGAGTCATAAGTTGTCATTGCCATGGACATTAGACGACATGAGTGGGTAGTGCAAGGAGTCATAAATTGTCATTGCCATGGGCATTATACGACATGACTGGGTAGTGCAAGGAGTCACAAGTTGTCATTGCCATGGGCATTATACGACATGAGTGGGTAGTGCAAGGAGTCATAAGTTGTCATTGCTATGGGCATTATACGACATGAGTGGGTAGTGCAAGGAGTCATAAATTGTCATTGCCATGGGCATTAGACGACATGACTGGTTAGTGCAAGGAGTCATAAGTTGTCATTACCATGGTTATTATACGACATGAGTGGGTAGTGCAAGGAATCATAAGTTGTCATTGCCATGGGCATTAGACGAAATGAATGGGTAGTGCAAGGAATCATAAGTTGCCTTTGCCATGGGCATTAAACGATATGACTGGGTAGTGCAAGGAGTCATAAGTTATCATTGCCATGGGCATTATACTACATGATTGGGTAGTGCAAGGAGTCATAAGTTGTCATTGTCATGAGCATTATACGATATGACTGGGTAGTGCAAGGAGTCATAAATTGTCATTGCGATGGGCGTTAGACGACATGACTGGTTAGTGCAAGGAGTCATAAATTGTCATTGCCATTGGCATTAGACGACATGACTGGGTAGTGCAAGGAGTCATTATTTGCCATTGCCATGGGCATTATACGACACGAGTGTGTAATGCAAGGAGTCATAAGCTCTTGAAGTCGTTGCCTTTTTGTGCCGTGCAACGCCGGGCAACTCGGCTAGTCTATATACTATGTGTGACTCTGTATAAATGTATGTTCCTTCGTATCTCCGTCAGCTTCGCATATATGGGGCTGAACTGTTGAATGCATACATGGTGATGGTTCATGCATTAGACAATATTTGAAGTGGGTGGTTATTACGTCAAAGCAACCAATGTGTACGTTTGACGTAAATTACGAAACTCAAAACAATAGTGATGTGCACATGTTAGCAATGCTACGCGTGTTTCAAAGCCTACCGAACACTTCACGAAACCGGCAGTTGTAAGTTGTAAACTTGACTGAGCATTGCAAGGAGTCGTAAGCTCTTGGCTTTTCTCCCGCGCAACGCCTGGCACCTGGGCTAGTTTGTCTGTATTTATAAAGAATGCATGACTTCAATACGCAACAGGCCAACACGCCTGTGGTATGTGCTTAACACAGTAGTGTTACACATAGTGAATACATTGAAATATATAATCTGGAAAAGGTGTGTTATACAACATTGTGTAATCGCGTATAATTCATTCGCAGTTTTCATTTGTTTGACTATATACTAAATGTATATTTCTATGTACCTTTGTGTCTGAACTAAGTAGTTATTTTAATTACATGTATAACTTTTGTACTGATTTTATTTTACATTCGAAGTAAATATGTTATATGTTGTATACGTTCTGCTTTGTTATCACGACAGGAAAGAGCCCTGGTTCGCAGGAGGTGCAGCCGTTCACGAGGACGACTTCCCTGTCGACAGCGGCCGTGACACTGACCGCCTCCGTCAGCCACGGCGAGACCGTCTTCAGTGTCGTCCGCTGCTTCAACTACGCCGGTCTCCAATCAACGCTCGTCTCCAGCGGGGTCGTCATGGTGACCGAACCACCTGACGTCTCTATGGCAACGCTGAATATCATCACTAGTTCTGCGTCGTACTATCCGGCACGTGACAATCACCAGTCGGACAAACAGCGCCTGTTCTTTGGCTGGGAGGGAGTCCGTGACAAGTCTGGGATAGCAAGCTACGAGGTGGGTTTAACCGTAATTCTGATCCAGGTTTCTATGTGAGTCATGCAGATCATTAATTAATTAGTGAATTAATCAGTAATTGTCTCAACAGTCAAGCACCATTGAAACATAGATGTCATAACAATATTAAATATATGTAATATGTTGAAAAAGAGCACGGATTAGTGTAATGCCTATGTTGCTTTACCTACTATAAATAACATTAGAATAATTACGAATTAAATATAATTATTGAAATATTTTTACGTCGGTTGACTTAAAGACAAGAACTACGTGTTGGTTTTACACAGTTTATTTTTGTATGACATCCCGTATTCATAATTTTTATTATTATAGAGGATATTGTCAATGTTGTAGGTGCTTCTTCAGGGGACGAATGCCCTGCCAGTTCTACCGTGGAAGACCATGGCTTCTGCCAACCAACTGTTTGCTGAACTACGAGATCTCAGTCTGGAATCATACGCCACCTACACATTGATGCTACGAGTGCACAACTACGCTGACATGACAAGTGACCTTATCACCAATAATTTCACCATTGAAACCGAATCACCGCGCGTGACCGGTAGGTTGATACATTTAAACAATTAGTTCACCAGATGCTGACTAATGAGGTGCTTACATGGGTGATTTATATATAACATGTTGACAGATCACATTGGGTGTAGAAAAATAAATTCAACATCCTATATGTTAATTAGCCATTGGCTGATATTAAAGATTTACTGTTTAAGATGTACTATGTATCTAGTTCAGCTTTCGTCAAACACAAAACACAAAAATTCGCCAATGTCAGTATATGCATACAATGATTGCTATCTTCGCACGATTTGGCATCATAGTTAATGACATAAAAAAAAATCACAGAACGGATTTCCAGTTCACTATTTCCAAATGTTTAGTATCCCCCCAAAAAAACCCGATTGAATATGTTGGTTTTACTAGAATCAATATTAAACGTTCAGTTTTCAGACTAAATCTTACATTATAGATGCCTCACTAAAGAGTCAATGGCCACACGAATGGATTCTGAAACTAGACTGGACTGGGCTGTTCATTAGCAATTCATCACTTGTGTACGACATCAGCATAGGTATGAAACATTTGTACGACATCAGCATAGGTATGAAACATTTGTACGACATCAGCATAGCTATGAAACATTTGTACGACATCAGCATAGGTATGAAACATTTGCATGACCAACAATTGTTTGAATTGAAGAGTGTGTGATGGAAGTACTCATATATTAGGATATTAATTATACAGTGAAATACTTAATATTACCAAGTTATTGGACAAGACATACTCACTGTTGTGGAGTAAAAATAATTGGTTCATACGTGTATTTAAATAGCGTGCGTGGGCGTACATAGGATAAGTTATGAATCCCAACACAAAAACTGTTCATGTGTTTGTGTAAATTTCTACATTATTTTATAGCATGCATCGTGAATTATTACAATATATGACTATGTGTGTTGTGTTAATTCATCTTATGCCTGAAATGCCATATACGTGCCCTTAAGTGTCCATAATTAATGACCAAGACAACATAAATTAAATCAGTTTCTCTAACTGTCAAACTTAATACGAAATTGTGCGCGCAATTTCAGGTACGACACTGGGCGGGATTGATGTACAAAGAGCGATGGAAACTGACCAACCGATGCTGAGGATCACGGGAGTAGACCACACTAAGGAACATCACGTGACGTTGACCGCTGTCAACAAAGCCGGACTGTACACAACAAGAACATATGTTGTCGCCTACTCACAGCCGTCAACCACGCGGTGATGCCAACACACCGCGATTTCATTAAATGCAGTTGCACGCTTTTGAAATCAATAGCGTTATTGTACAGTGAGCGTGTGATTGGAAACAATGTTTCGGTGAACGTGTGAATTGCGGTGAACTGGCGAATGGAAACAATGTTCGAATTAATGTGTTAATGAAAATTATGTTCTGATTAATGTATGAATGGAAAATTGTTTCTGATTAATGTGTGAATGGAAGTTATGCACTGATTAATGTGTGAATGGAAGCTATGCTCTGATTAATGTATGAATGGAAGTAATGTTCTTATTAATATGGTAATGGTAACAATGTTCTGATTAATGTGTGAACGGAAGTGATGCTCTGATTAATGTTTGAAGGGAAGTAATGTTCTTATTAACATGGGAAAGGAAACAATGGTCTGTTGAAATAGCGAATGGAAACGTTCTGGTTGAACGAATCCCTGTGAAGGTATTAGTGTTCTAGTAATGTTTAGTTGTAAGGTTTAATTAGTTGAGATTAATATTAATATGTTTGCGCTACACAACGATATCATGGAAGAGATCAGCGATGAGTCAATCATGACAACGACGAAACAAACGTCTATAACGAATGGTTGCTTACAGTAGCAGATCAGAATTCGAATATACAAGCGTATGCGAGATTGTTGTTCAACATTTCTTTAGACATAGCATAGCACGTTTAATACGAACGCTTAGCATAACACGCCGCTTGATCTGAATACATGCTTGTCATATGCCATATGCCCGGCGTGCAGTCACTATGCCATGTTGTTGCTTTGTGTGTTATCTTGGAGTGGCGAAATCAACACATATTAATAAAGTGGCCTACTTGTTGATGACTTATTTCGTCATAGCAATTGTAGTTTCTTTGTTCCATTTGGTTTTCAAATCGCTAGCAAGATTCTTGTTACGCCACTGTTATATATATATATATATATATATATATATATATATATATATATATATATATATATATATATATATATATATATATATATATATATATATATATATATATATATTATATATTATATATATATATAAATGTATTTTCTCAAACTGTTCTACTTTATCTTTGAACTGAAGTGATTTATAATTAGCTCGCCCAAGGGGTGAGGTTACTTCATGTATCCGCCCCAGCTTATTCTCCTTTCCTCTTCTCATAATCGACCGCCTTCTCCTTCCACTCGTCACCCCCTCTGCCTTTCTTTCTTCATTACGCAGTCATGCGGTCGTCCCACATTGCTAAAGAGAATAGTTATTTCTGCCTTCTTTACGCAGTCATGTGGTAGTCGCATATTGTAAAAGGGAATTGTTATTACTATGATGTACGAACACTTTATCATATGATTTTCATTTCCTTATAAATTACATGAAATTATTGAAAATTATACGAACACACTGTTGGTTATTGCTGCATTTCAGATAGTAATGTAATATGTGTTCATATGTGAAGTTACACAATTATAACACACACACACACACACGCACGCACGCACGCACGCACGCACGCACGCACGCACACACACACACACACACACACACACACACATGTATATATATATATATATATATATATATATATATATATATATATATATATATATATATATATATATATATATATATATATATATATATATATATATGTATATATATATATATATATATATATATATATATATATATATATATATATATGTATATATATATATATATGTATATATATATATATATATATATATATATATATACATATATGTATAAATATGTATACACATATATATATATATATATATGTGCGTGCGTGTGGGCGTGCGTGCGTGCGTGCGTGTGTATCCTGCATTCATATATATTCAAGTGTACGTATATATCCGAGTATTCATATTGTTTATTGACTGTAATTCAGCTGAATAAATCAAATCAGTGAGTGAAAGCAAAAGGATCTTCTCCTTTCGCGCGTCGTTCGCAATGGCGCAACATTGGCTCCCAGCAGCGGCGCCTCTAACCATTTCACCACTGCTACAACTTACCTTTGGTGTGCACATTCTACACATATTTATTTCATTTGGTAAACTCCTAATTTTTTTCAAGATATCTCTTAGTTTCACTTGCATGCAATTGTGAATAATGTCAGTATTGATAACATGTGTAGACACATAATACGGTTCGTTTTTTGTTTGAAACTATGTTACGTAGATCAATTGCATGCTGCAATGACGTAGCTGCGAGCTGACTTTAAACCAAGCAGACATGTTCAATTGCCAAAGAAACCTACTTTCGCTCATAGGCACCACAACGTCTCTTGTCTATTGTCCGTGTGTCAACATCTGCTCCTTGCCCCGGCGAAAATTAACTGTGCAGTTAATTGTGGAAGACTGAGAGACTGTTGTTGTTGTTACCGGTGACTTAACGGTACGTGTCAACTTTGCTTCGGTGGGCAGCACTCGGGTCAAGTGTAAACACTTACTGGGTATGGCGGGACGGAGGTCTAAGCCAATCAAAGCAGATGACCAAATTACGAACGTTGGCACTGGCAGTGAATTTGCTGACCAAATGTACGCAACGTTAAACACCCAAGAGACCCTTTTCAGGGAATCATTGCGCATCAAGAAAAGACTTTCATGTCGTGTCTAGAAATGCATATGTCGGCAACAAACAGCGGAGTCGACAGGTTCCAGACCAAAATGAAACAAGACGTAACGGAATTGAAAACAAGCCTGCAATTCACCAGCGATGACATTAATGATATCAAGTCGTCGATGGCAGAATTGGCGCGGAAACCATCAGCCGAAGACGTCCAGCCCGTGATGAAAAGAAAACTAAAAGACATAGAAGAAGACCTGCGATCACTCGCCAATCAAGTCGACTACCTAGACAACTACTATCGCCGAAATTGCATCTGAATTGATGGAATCCAAGAATCTCCGAACGAGGATTGGAAAACAACAGAGGCAAAAGTACGAGACATCCTGAAAAACAAGATGAATCTCGACGACGCGAAAATCGAAATCGAGAGGGCTCATCGGATCGGCAAACCTGATACGAACCGCCCCAAACAGAGACCGACAATCGTAAAACTTCTCCGCTTCAAAGACCGTGAGGAGATACTCCAGAACGCGAAATCCCTTAAAGGCAGCAACTTGTTCATCAGAGAGAATCGGTCTCCGAAATATTTGAACAAAGGAGACGCGAACTGTGGCCCAGGGTGCTCAAAGAACGACGCAAAGGGAAGATCGCATACATGAGCTTCGACAAGGTGATCATTAAGAACAGGCAATACAACATTCAACATACTTATTAAGGCCTATGCAAAACTAAGAAAATGGAACTGCCTTTTATTCATGCTTTTTCTTTTCATGATATAAATGATGATTAATTCTTACTGACTACTAGTACACTTGCTTGAATTGAATGAACAAATAACTGAATTTGACTCCAACAGTTTTATCCATTCATAATATTCACACAGTGATTATGATAATTACATCAATTCTGATAACAACTTTTACAATACAATCAATGTAGACTGTTCTTACTATACAGAATCGCTATTTGGTTTCAAGGCTAAAAACGTTAAGTCATCATTATCTATGATTCTCTTCAACGCAAGAAACTTAAACGCAAACTTTGAAAATATTAAAGATTATGTGTATGTGCTGAGACATCCATTTGTTGTCGATGTCGTCAGTGAGACGTGGGTGCATCACCTAAATGTCAATTGTTTTCCTTTACAAGGGTACGAAGCTGTGCATGTTAACCGAGAATATAAAAGAAGGGAGGAGTGGCAATTTATTTCTAAAAATCCATTGACTTTATAGAAATTAGAAACATGTCATCAGTAGTAGACAACACTATGGAATGCGATGCAATAGAGCTGAAATTAAACAAAGGAAAACATGTAATCATAATATGTTATTATCTTTAATCTTCTTAATTTTCTTTGCTATCATTTCAGGAGTTACAAATAACTGCCCTAAATGTTCTGATGTATTGCTCTCAAATTTAGTAAATGGAACTGGAAGTGAGCTGATATCTTCTGTGGTAAAAACTGAGATGAAATACTCATTCAGGACCTCTGCCATTGGAAACCCGTCTGAAATTATGTTTCCCCTGTTGTTTTCCAGTGGTCCGACCTTATCTCGAACTTTCTGTTTACTCCTTACATAAGCATAGAAACTCTTGCTCTAATTTTTTATATTACCTGCATAGTAGCACAATTAGTCAAGAGCTGATTAAACTGCACAATTGGCTTGCAGTTAACAAAATGTCTCTTAATATTAATAAAACTAATTACATGGTATTTGGAAAAGGAAGGGTTACTTCAGATATTGCAATAACAATAAACCAAAGCATCATAGAAAGAGTCTATGAAAAAAATGTCTTGGTATAATTATCAATGATAAGCTTTCTTGGAAATCACATATACAATCGGTAAAATCCAAATTGGCTAAAACAATGTCAATAATTTATAAAGCCAAATTTTTTTTCTTGCCCCATATAGACTACTGCTCAGAGATATGGGGAAATACTTATCGAACAAATCTAATGCCCCTATTCACTCTACAAAAGAGAGTTGTGAGAGTTATTTATGGTGTTAAGCTTTGGAATGGCCTACATATTGCACACAAAAGCTGTAAAAATATCTTCGCTTTCAAACAAATTTACAAAACATCTATACTTGATAGACACAAAAATGATATTTTATTCTGAGACGTAATATTTTTACTGCATTAGTTTTTGGTATATTAATGCGTTAATTATATGTGTTTTGTCAGCGTGATACAATGGATTACTATATAAAAGAGTAACACTATATATATATATATGTGTGTGTGTGTGTGTGTGTGTGTGTGTGTGTGTGTGTGTGTGTGTGTGTGTGTGTGTGTGTGTGTGTGTGTGTGTGTGTGTGTGTGTGTGTGTGTGTGTGTGTGTGTGTGTGTGTGTGTGTGTGTGTGTGTGTGTGTGTGTGTGTATTAATATATGTATACATAATTGTTCTTACAGATCAATACAACAGGGGAGAGTACATATAAGTTTAGACTTCAATTCTCTCCTTTTCCAGCATAATAATTTTAGTATAGCACACTATGATTGTTACTCTTAATCTTTTAAATATGCATGATTTAAGTAAGGATTGTCTAGAAATAGTCTGCAGTAGCAAAGTATGTATAAACACTGCATTCATGTAATGTTGGAAATAAATGTATTATTATTATTATAATAAGTTACAAATAGCAATGACGTAGCTGAGCCAACCATTTCTTTATACCGCTCCGCAACTGTTGTTCATTTTGAATTTATAATCAAGTTATAGTAGTGATTATATGCAGGATGGCGCCACTGTTGAGGAATGTGCAATATGCAATGTCATGTTGAACCCTCTTGATACGGACGGAACTTGTTATTTGCGTCATGGCGCGGCCATCGCGCACAAAACGGCGCAAGCGATGACGAAGTCAAGCCGCCCGACTCAACTGTCGGTGGACACCACGTGCCGAATTCACGTGGGTCTATGCTCTCTATGCCGTAAAAACAAACTAGATTTTTTAAAAGTGACGCCGGTCAATTTTCTCCTCTTTTTTTCTGCACCAGTTTCGCGATCCCCATTCTGTGCACGTCCCATGACGACGAATGCATTGTTTCTGTCATCGCGTACAAAACGACTTACGAAAATTTTATAAAAAAACGCTGCCAACATACTATTCAATGTGAACTGCAGGCAGTATAATTACCAAACCAGTAATGTTTTATTATAATAGTATTACATATACGTGTTATAAAAATTGTGCGCTTTGGGGCAATCATTTGAAAAAAGTTACGGCGCTGACCGTTCAAACGGCGAATGGCTATTTTACGGTGCAAACAAAAGTTCGGGTCCCTTGGAGAGTCTAACGACAACAGTTCCTTGAGTATTCATCTTCCATTTAGTTTTACATGTGCTCGCTTCGTCAGTTTCGCAGCATGACACTCGCTATTATGTGATTGGAAGATATTGTAGAAAAGAGGAAACCCATAGAATTATTAAGGGACATTTCGCACATAACCTAGGGCTTGTGAAGGGACGATGTAACGTAACTAGTCCAGCACACCCGTCCTCGAGGGGGTTCGTGGGGGTTCTCCGTTTTGAGAATTTTTTAAACTGCAGAATGTTTTAGATATCATCCCAGCACTCTCCGGCTTATTGTCTACTCGTTTCGTGTGTTTAGCCTTTACCGCTATATAGGCAATGCTCATTTGTATCCTTCGCCGTCTATTTATCATTACCTACCATTTCTGGTGATAATTTTACGGCTTCCGAATCTGCATAGGCATAGAGATAATGACCATCCATGTTGTCAATATCATGTCCAGTAAAGGGTGCAGCTCCGTGTGTCGCTACGATTGTCTTTACGTGTATTTCCTGTTTGTCCTATAATGATTACATTGCATGATTCAGAATCAGAAGCTGAAAATGTGTATTTGTCCAAAGCAATAGACATCGCAGCATGTAGTACTGCGATAAAAATGTGAACAACAAACACAAGACAATCACTGTCGATGGACACAAACTGTTAACAACGTATTGCGCAGTGTAAATGGACAAGTTGTTGTATGAAACATGAAAATCCCATCAACACCAAATTGGTCGTCGTCATAGAAGCCACCATGTTCATAGCAAACCATTTAGCCAATTTGGCAAGTACCCTATTTATCTTGCCTTGTAGTTCTTGTTCTTGCTTCAAACTTTCCATAAACATAAGTACATTGTTCTCTTTCAGGCTTCTTACATTTCTAAACGTCTTAGAATTTAAAGTTTATATTTACACAATACAAATATTGGCAAGTAGTCACTAATGTCAGTGATTAGTAACCCACTATCAGCAGAGTAATTGATTTGATTGGTAAATCAAATAAAATGGTGCACGAGTTGATGGTAATTCGGCTCGGTCTTATTATTAAAGGATATCATCCTTGACCATACATACATTCGAGAAACCGCTTTGTTCCGGTGTGTGTTTCCTGTTTAAGTAAATCAATATTAAAGTCACCACAAAAAATTTGGTTTTTCTCGGGTTGGCCTAAATTTAAGTAACTGGTCCATGTACTCACACAATCTGTCTATGTCTGAACCCGGAGTTCTATAGATACAGCTCACAATTATATGTTTGTGTTTTTGCATGTCTAATTCGATAGTGACACATTCAAAGAGATTCTCAATTTCAAAAGATTTTGCTGTTCGGAGTGTGCAATTAAATCTGTGATTTACGAATAGTGCAACACCTCCTCCTTTTCTGTTTGCCCTAGCGATGATGCAAACTTCATATCCGTTTAAAAACATGTCTTCAGTTGTGTTCGGTTCAGCCCAGTCTCTGAAATGGTTATTTTGTCAAAATATAGTTGAATATCATCAAGACGCTCCTTAATTTTCTGGAAATTCTTATTTAAGCTTCTAGCATTTAAATGGATAAGTGAAAAGTCACTATCGGATTTGACATTACATGCAAAGTGTCGATCACTGTAGTATTTACAATTAGTATGCGTGCTCTGGTTAACACTACTGTCTGGCTCAACATTGTACAAGGCATCGCTGGGCCATACATCGTCGTAATCATACGATTCAAAATTTATATCTGAATGTTTGTCATGGAACATGGGTAATTCTAAAGTAGCATTAAATGTAATATCGTTGTTATCGGAATCGGAAAAGTAATAGTTCGTCATCATTACTGTAAGCAGGTAAGTTGGCATTGGCCATTGTCAATGTTCGTTAACATATAATGTTCATATAATGTTCTGGGTGCGTGTTACCTCAGGTGCGATTTTCCAATCGGTCCCTAACCAAGAACCTGTCGTACGAGAAGTAGGTAATCTTGCCATTCTCTCTCGCCTCTCGTAGTCTACGAAGCTGTTCCTTCATACTGGCTAACACTGGCCTCCGTGGTCAGATCTTCAACTTTCCCATGGAATGTTCTACGACTTCCTGGCAAAGCAGTTTTGTAGTTGTAGAGAAACTCCTCAGTACTCCAATGACTATCTAGACGGTTTTTAAATGAGTTGACACTTGGGGCATTTACAACTACTTCCGATAGATCATTCCATAATCTGGTAACTCTAAGTGAGAAGCTTTCTTTTCTAACGTTTGTACAAGCACGTTCTATAAACAATGTCAAACTATGACCCCTTGTTCCTTCCCTTGTATCACTGTCTTTGTGCAGCTTGACAATGTTAGATACATCACGGTCATATTTCCCATGGAGCAGTTTATATACCTCAATCATATCACCACGAGTTCGTCTGTATGCAAGTATAGGAAGTTTCAATCTCTGAAGTCTTTCCTCGTATGGAATATTCGTCATACCAGGAAGCTGCTTTCTTGCGCGTCTTTGCACATTTTCGATGGCATCTTTGTATTTCTGTTTATAAGGGGACCATATTGATATTGCATAATCTAGATGACTCCTAGCTAAAGCTTTATATAATGGCACAAAATTATGTTGATTTGGGGTTGTAAGGGACCTTCTAATAACTGCCATGATACTATTTGCTTTGTTACTTTTTTGGTTGATGTTTTATCAAATTCTAGGTTTGAATAAATTATAACCCCAATGTCTTTTTGTTCTTCTGTTCCTCCTAATTCATGGGCTATATTATCTATTTTCAGGTTGTATACAGCTCTTGCTGTATTGTTTTATCTACGTGCATTAAATTACATTTATCTGGGTGGAACCTTAATAACCATTTACTCAACCAAGATGTTAAACAATCTAAGTCGTTCTGTAGTGTTTGCTGGTCATGTGGACTAGTAATCTTTTTGAAAACCTTTGTATCATCCGCAAATATATATACATTCGAAACTATATTATCAGCAAGATCATTTATGTATAAAACAACGGTCAGACAAGAACGACTGAGTCCAGCTTGGTGTGTAATACTCTATTCCATACGATTTAAGTTTGCCTATCAATCTTTTGTTAGGGACGGTGTCAGATGCTTTCACGAAGTCCAAATAGACAACGTCTACAGATTGCCCTCTATCTAAAGCTTTGGTCCATGAGTCAATAACATTTAGTAATTGGAGTAGCATAGAACGACCTTTAATAAAACCAAATTGTTGCGTACTGAATAATTTATTCCTAATCATATGATTGACAATATGGTATTTGACACATTATTCCATACATCTACATATTATACTTGTTAAGCTGACTGGTTTATAATTTCCTGCGTTTTTTCGAGTACCCTTCTTAAATATAGCTGATATCCTTCCCTGTTTCCATTCCTTTGGTAGTTCACCCACAGCCAGTGAATTATTAAATACTTAGCTAGTGGTTTATATAAATGACTAGATAGCTCTTTCAACAACCTAGGATAAACACAATCTGGCCCTACCGATTGACACACATTAAGGTTATCAAGTTTTTTTTTATAATTTCCTTATCAATAGTCAATTCTTCCATGTTGTGCCTTAACTTCACTGGTGGAATATGAGGGATATCACCATCTGGCTCTATAGTAAAACACTTTTAAAAAATGTCCTAAGACATCTGCCTTTTCCCTATAAGAATCTGTGATTCTAGATTTATGATCTTTAAGGTCTGTGTTCAGGTCTGAAACACCTTCCCGATTCTTGGATTTGAAGTTCATATATTTCCATACTGCTTTTGGGTTTGTCTTAGCTTCTGTTGCTTGCTTCATCTCAAATTCCTTCTGTATCCTCCTCTTTAATTTACGGACTTGATTTCTAGCCCTACACTATTCATTAAAGCATTTTCCTTCTTCTGTCTCCATATAACGTTTCCATAAATTGCATTTTTTCTTAATTTTCTTTACTGATTCCTTGTTTAGGGGTACTTTTCGTTTATGTCTGTTAATATTACTCACAAGTCGATGAGGGATGAATTCATCCTCTATCTTTTTAATATATTCTTTAAAACTTAAACATTGATGGTTTATAGTGCTCGTGCCAAGTATCTCGCCCCAGTCTGTGTGGTCTAGTTTCGTCTTCATACTATTATAATCCCCTTGGTCGTAATAATATTTGTGTATGGCTTGCTATTTCTGCATAGCACCTAAATATAATGATGAGGACAGAGTGGTCACTCTTACCAAGTGGGCTTTCATACACTATATCATCTATCATATATTTTTCATTGGTGAAAACTAAATCAAGAATGTTCGATTTATTTCCTAATCGCCCCCTTGTTGGGAGTGTGACATGTTGGAAGAGGAAATTATCTCTTATTCCTTCTTTAAATTTAGTGTCTGGGCTATTAGTATTCTCTGAGAGTGTGTACCAATTTTGCCAGTCTATGTTGGGGTAGGTAAAATCTTCAAGCAAGAGCATATGTAAGTGTCTATAACGCATTACTTCACTAATCATTTCATTTAATTGTTCATTATTGCTGCCAGAGCTGCCCGGGCTTTTATATACACATCCTATCAGAAAAGAGTCTTTTTTGTTTAATTTTATCTCAACCCATATCGATTCTTGAAAGTTGGTTCCTAAAGATACGAAGGGTTTTGCCTTTAGTGTTTTGTGGGTATTTATACAAATACCTCGGCCTTGCTTATCGATGTTATGGTATAAATCATAGTCACTCAAACCCAGTTCAGCTGTGTTTAATAGAAATTTCTGGTTTTTCGGTTTAACCTCAGTGATTGCAATCCCCATACACCCATGTGATTCGACTCGAGCTTTGAACTCAGTAAATTTATTGATTAGACTATCAGCGTTGGTGTAGAAACATTTTAACTGTTTATGCGTATAATTTGTATTTACAGTGTTTTTCTGGTTAGATGATCTTTCTTGTCTTACTCCTCGTCCCTTCGAGGTTTGAATCTTACAGTTTTTCTGGCCCATGGTGGGCCTCTCACCCTGTACAACCTCATCATATATCTCTTTTGTCCTGGCCTCTTCTATGAGTTTCCTTCCTTCCGTTCGTTCTTTTTTGTTAAGTCGTGCTGGATGCTGATACATTTGTATTTGTCCTCTGCATCTCTTAAGTTTGCTAGTCGTTTGAACAATTCCATCTTTTTGTTAGTGTCTTTCATTACTACCTTGAGAGGTCTGGATTTTTGCTCTGTATCACCTGTATCTCCGTCTGTTTGTTTTTTTACCTAGCCTGATAACTTTGTTTATCTCAACTTTTACCTCTAGGTTCAGATTGCACACCTCATTACACAACCCTTCAACAAACTCCATATATGTCCTCACCCTCTCTTCCTTTAGTTTAATTTTTGGTTCTGGGGCATTGAATATAAGAACATTTGTTTCCCTATTTTTTCTTTCATTGATTTCTCCTACTGTTTCCTCCACAACAATTCCACTATTTTGGGTGGTTAGTAGGTTCCTGCTTTCACCATCATTTGGTCTGCATGTATTTAATGCATCCATCCAATGGTTCTCTAGATAGTCAATGCCGTTTTCAATCTCGTGTTGCACTGAAGCCACGATCTCGACACGTTTGACTACGTCATCTAGTACATCAGATTTCTCATGAAAGGATTTCTAGATGTTGTCGACTTCATTCTGAATGAACTGCAGACTCGCCTTCAGTTCTGCTGCATCCCTAGCCGTCTCCGTCACCACGTCGTCGAAGCGCTTGTTCGTGGCTTCGAGGAACGACTGTAGGCACGCCTGGAATGCGGTATGTTGCACGGCCATGTGCTTCATAAATACTTCTTCCTGTCGAGCCAGTGCACTGCTGACAATGGCATCGATGTCCGGGTCTTGGTCTGGAAGTAATGACGACCGGGTTGTCTTACCCATTTCAGCGGGATTTTATTCTTTACACCGCTAATTGATTGCACAATGGTCGCTGCAGATCAGTATCGACCACGCCAATTTGGTTAGCCCTTTCAACGGTCGCGCCTTCGCGGTCCGTTGCTCAGGGCTATTAAGCGTATCCGACCTCACACACAGCTAAGGGTAAAGGTTCTCGCGGTTTGTTGGTAGTAGATGAGCGATAATATCAATGATGGTTTGTTTTGTTTGTGCTTTACTCACAGTGTTTGTCTCATTTACTCGTCCTTTCTACGGCGCTTCTTCGTATAGATCAGATAATAAATTACGATGCATTTGCATGTAAATAACAACTAATTCTCAATTATCACTGCTGACACTCTCGCGTAATAACGATGTAAATAACAACTAATTCTCAATTGTCACTGCTGACACTCCCGCGTAATAACGATGTAAATAACAACTAATTCTCAATTATCACTGCTGACACTCCCGCGTAATAACGATGTAAATAACAACTAATTCTCAATTGTCACTGCTGACACTCTCGCCTAATAACGATGTAAATAACAACTAATTCTCAATTGTCACTGCTGACACTCCCGCGTAATAACGATGTAAATAACAACTTATTATCAATTGTCACTGCTGACACTCCCGCGTAATAACGATGTAAATAACAACTAATTCTCAATTGTCACTGCTGACACTCCCGCGTAATAACGATGTAAATAACAACTAATTCTCAATTGTCACTGCTGACACTCCCGCGTAATAACGATGTAAATAACAACTAATTCTCAATTATCACTGCTGACACTCCCGCGTAATAACGATGTAAATAACAACTAATTCTCAATTGTCACTGCTGACACTCTCGCCTAATAACGATGTAAATAACAACTAATTCTCAATTATCACTGCTGACACTCCCGCGTAATAACGATGTAAATAACAACTTATTATCAATTGTCACTGCTGACACTCCCGCGTAATAACGATGTAAATAACAACTAATTCTCAATTGTCACTGCTGACACTCCCGCGTAATAACGATGTAAATAACAACTAATTCTCAATTGTCACTGCTGACACTCTCGCCTAATAACGATGTAAATAACAACTAATTCTCAATTATCACTGCTGACACTCCCGCGTAATAACGATGTAAATAACAACTAATTCTCAATTGTCACTGCTGACACTCTCGCGTAATAACGATGTAAATAACAACTAATTCTCAATTGTCACTGCTGACACTCCCGCGTAATAACGATGTAAATAACAACTAATTATCAATTGTCACTGCTGACACTCCCGCGTAATAACGATGTAAATAACAACTAATTATCAATTGTCACTGCTGACACTCCCGCGTAATAACGATGTAAATAACAACTAATTCTCAATTGTCACTGCTGACACTCCCGCGTAATAACGATGTAAATAACAACTAATTCTCAATTGTCACTGCTGACACTCCCGCGTAATCCAGTCACCAAGAGTCCACTTCAATTAGTTAGAACAAGAACAATTTGATTCTAATTAGTGGCTGTTTTGTTTATTCCGTCCCAGCCAATACATCCACGATTATGTTAAGTGGAATTCACTGTTTATTTAGTGCATACACAATTCCGCGTTGTTCTTAGCATATCAGCACTTTTTATAACACGACTGCAGGCCCATGACACAGAACATTAAGTACACTTGTCGAGCCGAGGAGTTTGCAGAATTTCGACTGGACAAATGCGTAGAAGAAAACATACGATAATGCAACATATTGCATTCTACTAATGTATATTATCAACGTGTCATCAGTTTCAAAAGTAAGTTTTGTTTGTGATGGATATAGTGGCTAAACGGTTAGGCGACGTAACGAGTTACATTAATTTAAAGCATGTACACAGAAATTTGGCCCAAGGTGGTTGTTGACGTTGGCCAGGTACTTGACTCTCTGCATTTGTATTATTTTGTTACATAACTCATCATTTAGTATCTTACGTAAGAATAAATACAGTCAGGCAAAACTTTGATACTATTGAATGCGTGGTCTTGGCCTTAGAAGTGCTGTTGTCATCCTTTCGAAATACTGTGAAATGGTGTAATGTTTGCTTTTTTCGTGTTGCGAAGTGCTATAGAGAGTACTTTTAAAAATATATTGTCCAAAAAGAATTATGTCACAAAAATTTCGGCTCCAACATCTACTTTACGGGTCCATTCTTAATATATATACATATGAAATGGTGATGAAAAGTAGCACGAATTACAAGGCGTGTGATCCACCTGAACAAGTATCTACGTAAGCCCGGCGGACAGGTAGCGACTAACCGTCGGCCAACCATCGGCCGAAATAAATTGTGTCAGACTGTTGATCAGATACGTACTAACTGATTCGTGTGTTGGTGATTAGTTGACCGTGTGAGCTAAGCAGGACAACGTGGAACTACTCTATTCAATTACTCAGTCTCCTATTGTTGTTTGAAAAACTAGAAAACATGGCAGCGATATATTCTGTTCAGCAGCCATAGTTTGTCTCAGCTAGTAAACTCTGTTTTGAATATGTGAAAACAGAATAAAACCCGAAACCTATTTCCTCCCACGTATATTCATGACTCTGAATACAAAAGAAATACTAGCTGTCAGAAAACAAACGAACTACGCGTATGTAGGACACTTGGAACGGCTATACATATATAATGTTTCAAAAGTGTTACGTTTGGCGTACCTACAGAAACATAATACTTACGGTGTCCACAACAAGTGCCCCAGAAGACGTTTGGACATGTGTAATATCCGGGTCGCGGGGTGCCTCTGTTGTGGCAAAATCTGTTGCATGTTTGGGAGTCGGTCGGGCCGCCGGAGCATCCTCTACCGCCGCAGTGGGTCCCCACCGTTTATTCCTACTCCGAACCTGCTCGCCAGCGTTACCACGCGGGTGATTGCAAGCGCCCCATCCTGACCAGTTGTTCCATGCACAGTTGCTGGCTGAACAGCCTCGTCGGCTTATTGCCCCAAACCACGAGTGTGTCAGCATTGATATCGGCCCCAGTCCAAGCAGAAGTCGACTAGTAGTCAACATGTTTGTTAAACTGCCTAGACCGTTCGATGTGAAATCCGCAAACTGCCACCACCCTGTCTGTAGTTTCGTTAAACCCCGGCAGGTCCTAGCCGGATGCTCTTGTGTTACTGCACCACTCAACGTCACTGATGTTGAGTTGGCTCTGAAAGAACACGCCTCGAAAATCATCATTTCGACAACCAATAGCATTTAACCTGGCAAATTACCGTATGTGTAAGATTTAGAGCACGGCTACAGGTTCATGGCAATGAGCAGTCATTTCACGCTAGCGCTCTCTCACTAAGGACGGCGTTTTGTTCACCGTACCGTCTCCGAAAATTCGTCAACGTGTGCGTAGAATTTCTGCTGGACGAAGTCGCAGCGGGAAGCAAGCCGTAACACAATACGGTGTCTTTTGCCACCGTACCGTCAACGTGCGTGACACTTTCAAACGTAAGTTTTGGCTACGGTGGTCATAATGTTGTATCGGTTAGACGATGCAACAACTTACATTCATCTAAAGCTAGAACGTTGCAGACCTGATGCCAACGATATCAGTACTAGTGCACTCGAGTACATGTTTTGAAGTACTTGAACTCGTATCCAGATCAATGGTGGTCGTTGTCATAATATTATGACTCAATGCACTCAGATTTAACGAGTATTGCACGAGTGTTACAACCAGTAATGTAATAATCGACCGGTAATGTAATAATCGACCAGTAATGTAATAAATCGACCGGTAATGTAATAATCGACCGGTAATGTAATAAATCGACCGGTAATGTAATAAATCGACCGGTAATGTAATAATCGACCGGTAATGTAATAAATCGACCAGTAATGTAATAAAAATGATGATGATAATCATTATGATGGTGATGATGATGATGTTAATAATGATGATGTAGAAGGTGCTGATGAGGGTGATAAATGATTATGATGATGATGATGACATTTAATGGGTCTTCTTAGTGACGATGATAATGATGATTATGACGATGATGATAATTATGATAACAATGGTGATGATGAGGGTGATAAATGGTTATGATGATTATAAGGAAGAAGATGAAGACAACTAAGCGGTCTTAGTGATGATGATGATGATGATTATGACGATGACGATGACGATGACGATGATCATAAAGATTATGATGATGATGATAATGATGATAACGATGGTGATGATGAGGGTGATAAATGGTTATGATGATGATGAGGAAGAAGATGATGACAATTAAGCGGTCTTAGTGATGATGATGATGATGACGAAGATGATGACAATGTTCACCATTATAATGGCTAGCCATGCTGACACCAACTCGACGTTCACAAACGTACGATTAACATAGGAATCGAGAGAGTCGCATGTTTTCTGGGAGTACATATGGAATGCCGTTTATATAACATCCCAGGTATTGCACGGCAGTAACTACATGTTGGCAAACTATAGGACCGAGTCAGACAGAGTGGTAAGGAAGAAGGGGGGGGGGGGTCATTAAAAAGGGTCACTTCAACAGATGAAAGAGGTAATCTACACTCAATTAAGGATCATCTCAAACAATTATTTAAGGGATCATTAAAAATGCTTAATAACTGATCATAATTTGATCAAATTAAGGGGTCATATCAAACAAGTTAGGGGAAATTTCAAAATGCAATGTGATATTATATTAGAAACTCAAGTTTAACCGCAATAATAATAAAATAAGGGACCAGCTGAAAAAAATTACGTGGTTATCTAAAACATTAAGTTACGGGTAATTTCAGTCAACTGAAATGTTCATCTAAACGATTAAAGGGCACCCAAAGTATTTTAAAATATGACTAAAATTAAGGGATTAAAAACAAAATTATAGGATAATTTAAAAAGGTCTCATTAAGGGTCATTTAATAATAAACTAGTTAATCGTCTCAAAATATTATGGGGTCATCTCATCAAGTCAAGCGGTCGTCTCGAAAAAGGTAAATAAATTAAGGGGTCATCTCATATAATGAATGGGTCTTCTAAAAAAATTAAGGGATCGTCACAAATTATGTAAGAAGTAATTAACAAGTTAACAAGCTGATCGTCTCAACAAATTAAGGGATCATCTCAAAAATTACGTGGGTGCCCTCGTTTAGATTAACATTTTAGTTGACTGAAATTACCCTTTACTTAATTTTTTATATAACCCCTTAATTGTTTCAGCTGGTCCCTTATTTTATTATTTTTGCGGTTAAACTTAAGTTTCTAATATAATATCGCATTGCATGTTGAAATTTCCCCTACCTTGTTTGATATGACCCCTTAATTTGATCAAATGATGATCAGTTATTAAACAATTTTAATGATCCCTTAAATAATTGTTTGAGATGATCCCTTAATTGAGTGTACATTACCTATTTCATGTGTTGAAGTGACCCTTGTTAATGACCCCTCCCCCCTTCTTCCTTACCACTCTGTCTGTCTCGGTGCTATTGTTTGCCAACATGTAGTTACTGCGGTGCGTTACCTGGGAGGTTATATGAACGGCATTCCATATGTCCTCCCAGAAAACATGCGGCTCACTCTTTCTGAGATTCCTATGTTAATAGTACGTTTGTGAACATCGAGTGGGTGTCAGCATGGCTAGCCATTATAAGGGTGAACATGAGGAAGATGATGACGATGAGGAGGAGGAGGAGTAGTATGATGAGGCTGAAGGTGTCATTGTCTTTGTCCTCATAATTGTAATAATTATCACCCTCATTGTAATCATCTTCGTCATCATCATCATCATCACTAAGACCGCTTAATTGCCTTCATCTTCTTCCTCATCATCATCATAACAATTTATCACCCTCATCATCACCATCGTTATCATCATCATCATTATCTTCATCATCACCATCGTTAACATCATCATCATTATCATCCTAATCATCATTATCATCTTCATTAAGATGACCCCTTAATCGTCATCATCATCATAATCGTTTATCGCCCTCACCATCACCTTCTACATCATCATTATTAGCATCATCATCATCTCTATCATAATGATTATAATCATCAATGTACTGTTACATTACTGGTCGATTGATTACATTACCGGTCGATTAATTACATTACTGGTCGATTATTACATTACTGGTTGTAATACACGAGTGCTGTTAGTTTCAAACGTCAGTTTTAATTATAATGTATATAATGATATAATGAATGAAAGACGTATCGATTTGTATTAACTTATGCATTTGTTTGCTATCAACCACAACAGGTTAGATTTTAAATGTGAGAAAAAGGAAAAAAAAGAAGAATTATTAATCACATTTCCAGTGAAGTACCATAGGGATTCATCGTCAGGCGCTACACAAAGGTACAAAACATGATAATTTTATTTACAATTTTATTTACATAACTGCGTTTAAATAATTGTGGTTATGCATGACCAGTTAAATAAAAAATGTGAGACTTGAAGGAAAACCGCGGAAGTTACACGCAATGCTGTCTTGCATATTTTCTGCCGGAAGTTACACCACCACGCATGCGCAGTAATTATATTTCCTAGAATGAAGAGAGCAGCCCCTTCGTCGGCGTCTTCTCCTAAAAACATAAGTGTGTCTTCCCAACCAGTATTAACAGAAGCTCAAGAATAAGCAAGATTCGAGTAGTCAACATGTCTGATGGTCTGCGCCGTTCAACACGAAATCCGCAAACTAACGCGGTAGTTTAAATTAACCGGATGCCCCCGTATGATTGAAACTCACAGCACCAGTCATTTTGTGTTGGCTCTGGTAGGACACGCGTGGTTGGTTCATCCTGTCAACAACCTGGTGAATTTCCGTATGAGTAAGTTTTGGTACTCGGCTGCGTGACACTGATCATTCATTTCACGCTGGCGCTTCGTCGCTAAGGGCTCCGAGTACTGGTAACCGTACTTCGTCGCTAAGGACTCCGAGTATTGGTAACCGTACTTCGTCGCTAAGGACTCCGAGTACTGGGAATCGTGCTTCGTCGCTAAGGACTCCGAGTACTGGTAACCGTACATCGTCGCTAAGGACTCCGAGTACTGGTAACCGTACGTCGTCGCTAAGGGCTCCGAATACTGATAACCGTACATCGTCGCTAAGGGCTCCGAGAACTGGTAACCGTACTTCGTCGCTAAGGGCTCCGAGTACTGGTAACCGTACTTCGTCGCTAAGGACTCCGAGTACTGGTAACCGTACTTCGTCGCTAAGGACTCCGAGTACTGGTAACCGTACTTCGTCGCTAAGGACTCCGAGTACTGGTAACCGTACATCGTCGCTAAGGGCTCCGAGTACTGGTAACCGTACATCGTCGCTAAGGACTCCGAGTACTGGTAACCGTACTTCGTCGCTAAGGACTCCGAGTACTGGTAACCGTACATCGTCGCTAAGGACTCCGAGTACTGGTAACCGTACTTCGTCACTAAGGTATCCGAGTACTGGTAACCGTACTTCGTCGCTAAGGACTCCGAGTACTGGTAACCGTACTTCGTCGCTAAGGACTCCGAGTACTGGTAACCGTACATCGTCGCTAAGGACTCCGAGTACTGGTAACCGTACTTCGTCGCTAAGGTATCCGAGTACTGGTAACCGTACATTTACAAAACGCAGCACTTTACCGTCAACGTGGTGACAGTTTCAAATGTAAGTTTTGATGATGATGCATTAACGACTAGGTGACGTAACATTAACAACTAGGTGACGTAACAACTTCCATTTAACTTCCAGTTAAGGCATGCACATTGTAGACCTGAGACCAAAGTACTCGGTACTCGTTGGCTAGTGTACTCGAGTTCATGTTTTAAGTACTTTAACTCGCTCTCAGATAAATCAAAATATTGTACTTGTACTCGTACTGCTTAAAGTACTCAAATTGTTCCAGTATTGTACGAGTGTTTGCTTCAATGTGGTGCCTTGAAATTTACTTTATTTCCTACGTTGAGTCTCCACATCTACAGAGGCGTTATCTTGCTACCACAACTAAGATCGATATTGTGAATTACATTATTTTATAAACACCAATCCCGTCCTTGTCTTATCATAATCTGTAATGTACGCAATTATCGCATGAATCAATTTATCAGACACCACTGACCACTGGTGTACATATGGATTAAAACAACAGAGGTAAGATTAATATGAAGCAAAGAAATGCAGCCCTTGTGTTGTCAGGTGCCAAACTACTATTTTTCTGGACCGAGAATCCTACTGATTGTGGTTTTATTTCATTTGGAACTGGTTGTGTGAAATAGTCAGATAAATTTGCTGAAGAAAAATATTATCTGTCATAACATTGTACTGTATATACCATTACGCTGGCCACAAAACTACTTGACAGTTATCTTGTTATATAATTTCAACGCTCACTACATTAAACAAATAATCAGATAATTTTGCTGAAGCAAATATTACTTGTCAACACATTGTAATGTACTCGTTATTATACTGGTCCGTTTTTCACGTGTGACGTACATAGTTATGTCGCACACCGCTTTAATGTCAGAGGAGGGATTTTCAATTACTTATCCGCATTAATACCAAATAACTTCTACATCCTGTAGAAGTTATTCAACAAACAAAGAGGGCACCAGGTACGTGCGATAAAACTATCTATCATAAAACTCGACCACCCGTAGATATGCCAACAGAGAATAATGCTCCCCCTCACGTTCCTTCATTGTTAGTCGAGATGACGTCCGGTTGAGGGACGGATTTAGGCGGTCGCCACAAAATGCAGTTTATGAGTGAGCACCAACACAAATGTTACTTATTGCGACCATAAAGAGGGTCGACTTCGCCAGGTTCTTCACACTCCGATGCAATAACTTTAGCGAATCTACGTCCCTTGTTGAAATACGACGTGTGAATCAATGTCTGTCAACCACATGCCATGCACTTAGAAACGCTTGTTACAATCCGTGACGTGTTACAACCAGTAATGTAATAATCGATCGGTAATGTAATAATCGACCAGTAAAGTAATACATCGACCTGTAATGTAATAATCGACCGGACATTAAAAAAATCGACCGGTAATGTAATAATCGACCGGTAATGTAATATATCGACCGGTAATGTAATAGATTGACCAGTAATGTAATAAAAATTATGATGATAATCATTATGATGATGATGATGATGTTAATAATGATGATGTAGAAGGTGATGATGAGGGCGATAAACGATTATGATGATGATGACAATTTTAAGGGCGATATTAATGACGATGATAATAATGATGATGATTATGACGATGATAATGATTATGACGATGATGATAATGATGATTATGGTTATGACGATGATAATGATTATGACGATGATAATAATGATGATGATGATGATGATGATGATAATGATAATGATAATGATAATGATGACAATGAGGGTGATCATTATTACGACTATGAGGACGAAGACAATGACACCTTCAGCCTCATCATCCTACTCCTCCTCCTCATCGTCATCACCATTCTCATGTTCACACTTATAAGGGATCAATTAAGGGATCATCTCAAACAATTATTTAAGGGATCATTACAAATGCTTAATAACTGATCATCATTTCATCAAATTAATGGGTCATATCAAACAAGTTAAGGGAAATCTCAAAATGCAATGTGGTATTATATTAGAAACTTAAGCTTAACCGCGAAAATAATAAAATAAGGAAACAGCTGAAACAATTAAGGGGTTTATCTAAAAAATTAAAGTTAAGGGTAATTTCAGTCAAATAAAATGTTCATCTAAACGATTAAAGGGCAACCAAAGTATTTTTAAATGTGACTAAAATTAAGGATTTTACCTTAAACAAGTTAAAGGATAATTAAAAAGGTCTCATTAAGGGTCATTTAATAATACACTAGGTGATCATCTCAAAACATTATGGGGTCATCTCATCAAGTCAAGTTGTCGTCTCGAAAAAAACAAATTTAAGGGGTCATCTCATAAAATGAAATGAATGGGTCTTCTCAAAAAAGTTAAAGGATCGTCACAAAATATGTAAGAAGGAGTTAACAAGTTAACTAGCTGATCGTCTCAACAAATTAAGGGATCATCTAAAACATTAAGTGTTTTCTCAAACAATTCAGGGATCATATTAAAAAGTATAATTAGTCAATACAAATGAAACAACGGATCGTCTCTATAAATTAAGGGAGCATTTCATAAAATAATGGGGTATTCCTAAACCAGGTAAATGATCATCAATGACAGCATGGACATTTTAAAAACGTATCTAGCTGATCGTTATGAAAAGAAGCAGTCACTTCATATATTTAAGGGGTCATCAAACACATTATTGGGTCACATCTAAAATGTAAGGGGTTATCTAAATTAAATTAAATGGATTTTAAATTAAGGAATCATTAAAAAGTAAGGGTCATTTAAAAAAGTAACTAACTCATCATCTAAAAAAGTAAAGGGTCATCTCATAGAATTAATGGTTTATCTCAAAATAAAAATATAAGGAGTCGTATCAAAAGACACACTTAAGGGGCCATCAAAACATTAAGAAATCATCTAAAAATATAATAAGAGGGTCTTCTAAAAAAACCAGCCTCTTTTTGTATGTTTTGAGATGATCACTTTTTAATTTAAAGACACCCTTCAGTTTTGGGGATTACCTCTTAATGTCGTAAATTTCAAATGTACCCCTAAATTTTATATGTTGAGTTGCTCGCTTAATTATTTAGATAACCCCCTATAATAGCAACTAAAATGCATTGATATTTATTACATATAATCAGTATATATGTGAGCTGTTGATTCATACTAAATGTCTAAACTATTTTTCTTGCATAATTCGTGAGCAAACACATGAAACGGCCTCCTTATATTTATGTTCTTTCATTACATAATAATATAATATAATTATGATATTTATATGTTGCGGAGTTATGCAACCGAGCATGGGCAGCGTGCAGGTGGAGAAGAGAGTAAGACGTCCGCGTTTACTGCCGATGTTCTCACACGTCCGCGCTTAGACATGGAAACACGCGGGAACGCGTTCGGCACCAACACGTGATCGCGGAAAGACACCGAAGCGGATCGCGGGAACAGGAACACATGATTTCGGAAATGCGGGAACGCACGAGTATATAAAGATGGAGGCGAGCAAAATCAATCCCTTGTGGAACCGTACAAAGCCGATCATATATTCAGGACATCGTTGTAGAAAAGAAAGTGAGACGGAAAGAGAAAGAGATAGAGAGAGAGAGAGAGAGAGAGAGAGAGAGAGAGAGAGAGAGAGGAGAGAGAGAGAGAGGAGAGAGAAGAGAGGAGAGAGAGAGAGAGAGAGAGAGAGAGAGAGAGGAGAGAGAGAGAGAGAGAGAGAGAGAGAGAGAGAGAGGAGAGAGAGAGAAGAGAGAGAGAGAGAGAGAGAGGAGAGAGAGAGAGAGAGAGAGATGAGAGAGAGAGAGAGAGAGAGAGAGAGAGAGAGACTTTCATTCGAACGTGAGCAAGATGGAGCAACGTGTCTTGTTAATTTTCATTATTTTGTTCGCATTGTTAAAATAAATTATATTTTCATTTGCACGTTATTAAACGATATGTAGGCTAACCGTTATTTCATCCGTCAACAGCGTGGTATGTAAGCACATCTTGCCACAATACTCTTTTTTCGATAGCTGTGGGATATGTGATTTTCAATCTCACTTGAGAAAGATGGCGCAACGCGTCGCGCTAATTGACGGATCTATCACAATGTTTGTCCGCATAGTGGCGCTTCTAACTCTTTTGTTTGCCTGGTAACATGTACTTTGTTCAAAAATGAGTTGCTGCCTTTTTTACATAAATAAAAGTTCTGGGTTCCCGATCTAAAATGCGGCACTAAATTATACTTAACTGCATTGGACATTTTGTATCATGTTGGTGTAAAATATATATTTACGTGTTCATTACTGGTGCCCATCCCAATCCGGTTACATATTCCACTACAACAATGGTACAAACGTACACATTCGTCATTATACAAGCACTTTATACAACACTATAACATAAAGAGATCTACAAACACGCATAAATACAGCATATTCCCGAACATGCACACATTATACACCCCCCCCCTATCCAGGTATGTAGTTTAATGATAATATTTTTTTTTTCAATGAATTATGTTCTTATTTGTATGTTCACAATTCTATTATATTATCTAAGTAATATTTATTTTTTATTTGCAGTGTCGCTCCCTTAACATGAAGATACATCTCATTTTGACACTAATTCCTGTGTGGGTTGCCTTGGTTTGTGGAACTGGAATGCGATGTATGGATGACGTCACATATAGCGTCATTGTTAGCATGCTTAAAGGAGAATTCCTGATACCAGTTTGTGAACGAACAAGGGAACAGCGGTCGGCCATCGTGCGGTTTTGGCGAAACCGAGACATATACAGCCTCGACGTTGATGGACAGACACTGCTATGTGATGGCAAGATTGTTCTACGTGCCAGTCACATAGGGAAGGTTGTTCAAGAAGGCTTCCGGAAGCCAAAAGGTGCCGGCTCTAGAAAAATGAAGAGGCGTCTGGCTGAGGTTTATTCAGGCCTCGGTGACAAGACAGTGCGAGGTACCTTGGAAAAATCACGGAAGTACCTTCTCATGAAGCCAAAGTTCAGGAATAAGGCAGCCCATCACCCAATCAGAGCTCGGGACGTTCAAACACGACATCAAATTGATCTAATTGATATGACACAATGGGAGGTTGAATACAAGGACGTCAAATACAAATATGTATTATCACTCTTGGACGTGTTTAGCCGCCATGTCTGGTTGAGACCCCTTCAGAGAAAAAGTAGCGCCATAATCGCGAAAGAAGCATTTACTTGGAACATGGCGCACCAAAGGTGTTGCAGCATGAACGTGGCACCGAATTTGGCAGTGCGGTAAATACATTGATGAAAAGACTGCAGGCCAGAGTCATCAGGAGCAGTCCGTACCATCCACAAAGCCAAGGCAAAACCGAAAGGATGCACAGACAGTTTAGACAAAAAATTGCATATGACCTGCTGCGGTTTAAGACAAAGGGGGTTAATTGGGTCTGCGAGTTATCGTTATATGAAGCCATCCTCAACGAGGATCCGAAAGAAGAACTGGGCTGGAAGAGTCCGTTTGAGATATATTACGGACGCAAAAGCAACAGAGTGGTTTGTCCTTTGTTGGACAATAGTTTGCCAGTGCCGACCGAAACAATCACTGCCGCTGATGATGTAAACATCATTATCTTAACCATTTATCACCCTCATCATCACCATCGTTATCATCATCATCATTATCATCGTCACTAAGATGACCCCTTAATTGTCATCATCATCATAATCGTTTATTACCCTCATAATTACCTTCTATATCATTAGTATTAACATAATCATCATCACCATCATAATAATAATCATCATAATTTTTATTACTTTACTGGTCGATGTATTACATTACCGGTTGATTTATTAAATCACCGGTCGATTTATTACATTACCGGTCGATTATTACATTACCGGTCGATTATTACATTACTGGTTGTAACAAACGCGCCCTCATTCAAACCCTTACAGTCAGGTGGCTAGGACTTTTACACACTGAATCTGTCAACATTTGTTAACAGTAGTTTCCCATTTCCATTGTAACTACACACCATGCGTTTTCCATATGTGCAGACAGAGGAATTTCGGGAAAGATCAATGTCTTTTTGTCACTAACACTACCCGGCGTGAGCCATAAAACAGCTCATAACACGCAGTTGAAACACGTTGCGATAATTTGTCACCGTTACCATAATCACCGTCGTCGCGTTGTCCAAAGCGTTGTCGCCGTCACTACTGCCGTCATCATCATCGTCATCATCTTCTTCTTCCCTTGTTCTCTTGCGGGGTGGGGTCCAAGCCACTTGATTGTATCTTCCACTTTCATTGTTAATGTTCTCCATTTCCCTCTGTCTTCTGTGGTGGTCTTCCACTCTTGGCCGTTCGTACCTGCCCTTTCAAGATCTCGTTTGACACAGTCTTTCCATCGCAGTTTTGGTCTTCCTCTTCTTCTTCTGCCGCCCTCTTCTGCTTTCCATGCTCTTTTTGACAGTCTGTCTTCACCCATTCTTTGCACATGTCCTGCCCATCTCATTCTGCTTCCGGCTACTTTCATCTTTGGGTGTTTTTTCAAGCCAATCTCTTCTCTCAATTCCTTCATCTTCCTTCATCTTCTTGGGTTACTTTGCATATTCTTCGGACCCAGTTGTTTTCTGCTATCTGCCTCTTCTCCTCCTGTCTCTCTGTCAGTGCCAGTGTTCCCAACCCGTGTGTATACAGGCTGGTACCACGCAGGCTTCCAACACTTTTCCTTTTAGTTGTTTCTTCAGTTTTCTGTCCACATAATTCCTTCCACTCTCCTCCATGCTGCTGCTGCTGCTCCTGCTTGCACTCTCCATTGTCTTCCCTTACTACTTCCTCCATCCTCACACACTGTGCCGCCCAAGTATACAAAACTGTTTACTTATTTAATGGTCTTTCCGTCAACAACTACATGTAGGTCCACCTCTTGTTCGCCTATCCACATTACTTCTGTCTTCTCCAGATTCATTCGGAGGCCATGTTTTCTAAAGGCGTTACTCCATTCTTGCAATGTTTTCTGTAGATCCTCTTTGTTATCAGCCACCACAACAATAACAACAACAACATCAACAACACAATTATTGTTATCGGATCATCATTTTATCATCATCATCATCATCGTCGCGCCGTTGTTTTCTTCTTCCTCTTCTTCTTCTTCTTCTTCTTCACATTCGTCATCACCGTCACCATCACCATCATCGTCACCATTACTACCATCATCATTACTATCAACATCATTATTATAGTCATAGTCAATTTCGGTTTTTTATAAACATGACACCATCCCAAGCAACATCGGTCGTACCTTTTGCACAAAACAAACCGAGTGAGTCATGAGGATCCAGCTTCCAGTCATGTCAATCAACAAGTCTTCTTTTGTACAGACATGAAAGGTGCAGGTCCGGTAGCTGCACTCGTAGCATACTGAGTAACCAGCACGTAGTATCTGCAGTAGAAACACGAGACTGTCTATGCTATGTTCAAGGTGTGAGGATTCCCCTCTGAAGTTGGATGACTTTCCGTCGTCACAGCTGTTAGGGGTCTACGAGACTTGCTTGTCCATCTTAGTAATACTACGGTGTAGAGTAATGAAATGAGTAACTAAATATCCAAATTGTTCAGCAGTTTATTTCGGAGATGGTAAAACAACTTAACGCATCCAAAATCTTTGGATGTGTCGATATTAGCACAGTACATATTTAAGCGCAAAAACGACGAAACAGCAGATTCAGTAAGTGTTGACAGAAAGAAAATATGTTCATGTTGCGGCCAATTGTCAACGAGCAGTTTACCCGCTAGCAACCCTGTCTCTTCTGACGCCGGAGAAAAACCCGAGTTTACTATATTGGTTAGGAGACGCACCAGCAACGTATTAATTAAACTGTGTGCTACCAAGTTGATGGATTTGCAGTAGTTAGCGTTGGCGCTTGCCGTCCAAAACCAACAAGGCAAGTGTTGAATGTCAATTTAATGCTAACGAACAGGTAGTGCAAAATACGTTAATCCGGCTACGAGCCGTCCACGAGGAGATCGATTACTTGGCTTTGTGACCTTGGGCTATCCAAGCTCTGTTTGTGTGAGCGACTGCATTGATGCCGGAGCTGCGTATATATCACGTCTCTGGGTGATGCTTAGCAGGCAAGGCAGACAAAAACAAGGTTCCTGGTGGAAGGCACACACACGATATCTACAAATACATAAAAAATGTATACATATGTAAACAATATGCCTATTGTACAACAACAATAGCTATGGAAATACATGCGTTGGCTGTTTAATGGCTGTCAACAAATATACACACATGTCCTAGTGGCTAATCCCACATACGCATATCGAAATCTAAACTTTGTACTACTGGTTAATGAATTAAGTCCAACTACACTATCCCTGAAGATAAACCTGAAATGTCACAAAATGTGGGTTCCATTGGCCCTAATAATTGTCTTGCCTACGATTGTACTGTACTTTCTGTATCACCACAACAAATTGTTTCTCCAGAAGTCGTCAACGCCGAAGCTGCAGCGAGTCGTACACAATGAGCGGCTTTATCGACTTGGTCAGGAAGATCGAGGGCCACGACACGTCCACTACCCCGAGAATGGTGGCGGCCTACCTACGCGAGTTGGCCTATAGTAGTTACGCTTGGCACGAATCATGTGGGGAACCAGAGGAGCGTACGACTGGGGTGATGAATGCTGAGACGAATTTATTGAATTCTTTGGTCGGGCACCATTCGAATAGCTCAACAGGTCTTGAAGTAGGTGTGATATTAACGCAAAAGGAGACTGTTGCTATTGGTCACGTCATGGCCGGCATTGACTGCGGTGGATTCAACCGCGATAGTCATGTTCAGAGTGATGAGGAAGAAGGTGTTAAGGAGGATATGGATAATATGTTTCAATCGACAATTTCTGGTGATATCGGACAGACAACATTGCTAGACTACGCATACCTGACGACGTTTGTCTTACTTGGGCCGTCCGGTAAATGGGACAGCGCATCATGTCCTAAGGTCTACACTTTGAACTCTAAACCTTCGTCGGAACTGACTGATGCCGAATTACTGGGCGACATAGACGGTGTCATCTTGGGCACTATCATACCAATGATAAAGAAGAAACCTTTGAGTCAAATACTCTACGAGTATTACCAAGGCAGTGGTGTCGACGCTGGTGGAAGGATCTTCAAAGCCGCAGACAGAAATGCAACTTTTGGGGAATTACTCCCTTTTGGGGAATTACTACCTGATCTTCACGTACGTGCGTGCGTCCGTACATTAGTTCATGTATGCAAATGCACACACGCACACACATGTATGTATATGTGCACATGATTACCTACTTGCCGAAGTAAATGGGTAACCATATGTGCACGTATAAGTGATTGCGATAACATACGGATAGCAACCAAACTAAACAGTTTGTTTGGCAACTATTTTACCTGTTATACTTTAACTGCAATCCTTTCAAAACATACTTATTTGTAGACAACACGAAAACCTCTTCCGGGTCACGGTTCCTGCCCAGCTACAGAAGGTTAGTGGGAGCTTACCCGGGTGACAAAGCGGAGGGTGGCGATATAAGCGGCAAAAACATGCATCAGATAAAGGACTACACCAATGCATCCTCTCTCCGGTCAGTTACTCTCTGGAAGACGAATGGTAAGTGGCTTCCTTAGGTATAGGAAACATGAAATATTGCTTACGCCAATTGTTATTGGCTTAAGCAATACGAAGGTGAAGGCGAAGTTTAAGGACGTATATGAATATCCGGCATGTTTAATATTACTAATACATATTCAGGTTACTTTAATATTACTTAAATAAATTTTGATGTTGGTGATTATAACTATGTTTACCTTAGTTTCTTCATTGATGTAACAGGTAGCTGTTCCTGTTGTAACATGTGCTTTTTATTGCGGTAGTGATTATTTACGCAGTGAGCTAGTTCCGGAGAAGGTAAACCATTGGTAGGAACGTCGTGTTGTGGGACCGTGTGCTTGGTGTTTGATATATGACGGAGGATTTATATATTCACCATCTTAGCACACGCTGTGTTAGATGAATAGATGCTTGCCAATATGGAATCATGCATGTCTACACAGTATATACCCTGAGCCACGAATTGTAGGATGCGCCTCACATGTTGAGGTGGGAAACTGCGAGTTCTACAAGTGCGTGGACTCGAGGGTTCCTTGTCGTAACGAAGGCTACGCCTTAGGATACGGCTTCCGATATTGCAGCAAATTCACCAAATATTACGACAAATTTACTGCTGACGTGAGTAGGTCATCATAAGGCAATGATATTCGTGAATTCAACCTGTTAGTTAACATTTTGTGTATCGTTGCATTAATAATGATAATAAGAATAATAACAGTTATTATTATTGTTATTATTATTTTGTATAGCGTCACATCCAATACAGTTCACAGCGCTCTACAGAAAACATTTCATGGCTACCGATATTGAGGTGACATCTAAATGTAAGTCCTAGCAATATGCCATATTTTCTTCGTAATGGGAATATAAGTATTTTGTCTATGGTAATATTTAACTATTTTACTGTTTCATACTTCAACATATGTTCTCAGGGAAAGGCGTGGGTGGACGAAGTTCGAAAGTGTTTGATGAAGGCAATAGCGCCGTTCTACAAAGGAGCACTCGACTGTGACACTATCAAGAGAATCGCCTTCGACTCCCACGTCGATTGCTACATCAAAAGCGGGGTAGGATTCTGCAAAATGGCGGCCGACACATCAAACTGGGATGCTCTGTGGGCCGTGTACGAGATGAAGGACTTTGCGGGGCCAGATTACGCAGCTTCATGGAAACAGGTATATATGTGTGTGTGTGTGTGTGTGTGTGTGTGTGTGTGTGTGTGTGTGTGTGTGTGTGTGTGTGTGCGTGCGTGCGTGCGTGCGTGCGTGCGTGCGTGCGTGCGTGCGTGCGTGCGTGCGTGCGTGTGTGTGTGTTCTATTTCATGGTTATATACCAAAATGAATAGCATAGTTATTGTACCGGTTATTGTACCGGTTATTGTACCGGTTATCAAAGATAAGAATAGATGTGTAAACCAAAAGGGCAATTACAGGCCAATATGGTTCTGCTAGGCATGTCGCCTTTCTTGATGCTTCAAAAGCATTTGATCGAGTCAATCGACATATATGCTTTTAAAGAAACTAGAACAATGCGATGTACCAAAATATATTTTAAAACTACTAAGCAATGAGTTTATATGGACAATCTGAGTGTACAACTACACAAACAACCTATTGGTTGTAGTCTTGGTACGGCGGTGGTTAATAACCTGATATACGCAGATTATTTAATTTTGTTTGCTCCTTCAGCCATAGGATTACAAACATTAATTGACATATGGTACACATACGGATGTGAGCACGATGTTCAATATAAATCACTGGTCATGTACTTTGACTCTAGAAATGCAAACCTTATATGAAAATGACCTTAGGCGGAAAGAAGTCACCTCATATAAATATATTGGACATGAGATTTGTCACGACTTATCGGATGAGGCTGACATTGAAGCCAAAGTGAGACTTCTGTATGCTAAGTGTAACATGCTGCGTCAAAAATGTCACTTTTGTTCTATTGTTGTAACAAAAATTAGGAGATGTAGCGCTAGCCACATGTTCGCTACGGCTAATGTCAACTCATGTAAACGTGTCATCAGAAAGGCTATATTTAGCTTAATGACTAGTCACTGAATCCCATTATACAGAACATTGCAACTAGCGACACACACACACACACACACACACACACACACACACACACACACACACACACACACACACACACACACACACACACACACACACACACACACACACACACACACACACACACACACACACACACACACACACACACACACACACACACACACACACACACACACACACACACACACACACACACACACACACACACACACACACACACACACACACACACACACACACAACACACACACACACACACACACACACACACACACAAATACATAACTAACATGCTTTATTGATATATTTACTTAGTGATCCGCGGATATGAAATCATTCCCCCAGTCGTTATATACATGTTGGACACTTATCCGCTCTTTAGTATGATTTCACAAGACAACATTACCACACATAGCTAGAAATTACGACGAAAAGTGGACATTGGCTTATTGAGAGTCCAACATGTTCATGTATGTTTAACACACCCCTCTGAGAAATATAGCTTTCCATGTAATATTAAAAAAATATGTTATTGCTAATGCAAATGAACTATATTCCATCCACAGTGAACAGTGGCGTATTGAGGAGGCCATAAAACCTTTGACTGAAACATTTGATTGATTTCATAATGTAACCTGTTGCGCCACTGATACAATAATCGTTCTTTCTCCAGACGTGTCCTCCCAGTGCGTCGCCTAAGCCAACGCCGGCGACTGTCGTTTCTACCGGTGTTTCCAAGAGAGGTTCCCGGGTGACGTGTTTGGTGCGAGTCACACGGCCGACTTCGAGCTTCTGCTGTGTGTAGATCTTGAAATGCAGAGCCAATGTTTTGATTCACAGGTAACTATTCTCACTGCATCTGGAAGACGAAACGGAGCGTTCCATGAATCTATAAATTGAGATCGGTCGGTCGTTTGGTCGGTCGGTCGGTCGGTCGGTCGTTCGGTCGGTCGGTCGGTCGTTCGGTCGGTCGGTCGGTCGGTCGGTCGTTCGTTCGTTCGTTCGGCCGGTCGATCGATCGATCGATCGATCGTTCGTTCGTTCGTTCGGTCGGTCGGTCGGTCGTTCGTTCGTTCGTTCGGCCGGTCGATCGATCGATCGATCGTTCGTTCGTTCGTTCGGTCGGTCGGTCGGTCGGTCGGTCGGTCGGTCGGTCGGTCGGTCGGTCGGTCGGTCGGTCGGTCGGTCGGTCGGTCGGTCGGTCGGTCGGTCGGTCGGTCGGTCGGTCGGTCGGTCGGTCGGTCGGTCGGTCGGTCGGTCGGTCGGTCGGTCGGTCGGTCGGTCGGAATCGGAATCAGAAAAAGTTTATTGAACACAAAGTAATACAAAGATAATATTATCACAGTTAGCAATAACAATCTTTTATAAACAAAATCCAAATTCATTTATCTTAAGGACACAAAATTACATTAATTAGTTAATTGTAATTGAAAAGCAAACAGACAAACACAAAATACAAAACCCGCATTAACACGAGTGTTCACTGCGGCTAACTGTGGTTTTAGAACGAAGCATATTTTAATGGGTCAGGAATACTTCTACAAAGACCAATATTGATCGCTATCGTAGAAGCCACCCTTATGAAATAAACTTAAACATCAGAAAAAACACAAATGCATCTATTCTCAATCAAAAATAATGTAACTTTAGGAAGGATTTTGAAGAAAAAAACTGACAAACAGAATGTATTATTTTTTTCCAAGCAGACATTTCAAAACTGTTAAGTTTAGTGCATTATAATAAATGTTTATGCAGAGTTACATTTGTATAAAATAACATAGTAACAGACAGGGAGGTGCTACTAATGAGAGTGTTGACATATATAGCAGTTTGGTACTGAACAGAGATTTTGGTAATTTTGTAAAAGGTGTTTCTTAACATAACAGGAAAACCGGTGTAAACTATGTGAAACAATCTTATTTTTTATTAGATTCGAAGTATTATTTACAATTAATGGTACGCCATACATATATGCCATTGTTTGGCAAATTCTTGTTTTATTCTATTAATATGAATATCATAAAATGTACGGGTATTAAAGCCATGATTGGACCGGTTGAGAAAAAATGGTAAATTTAGTAAATAAACCGGTAATTTTACCCGGACAAATTTACAATAACATTTCAATTCCTGTAATTGAAGGATGTCATTTTATTCTGTTAACTTTTTTTTAAGTTTGCATATTCTATCACATTTAAAGCCCCATGCCATTATGCCATAATTTAAGTGTGGCAGAATATAATCTATTATAACACCGACGGGAAATGTTTTATTACATGACAAATATTTTACATTTTCGTCAGCACAGCCAACAGTCTACTACCGACCAAAAGCCCAAGGCACTCTCTCGGTCGCCATTAGAGAGTCTCGCCATGCCAAACATTGACGTTCAAATAGTTAGTGGTTTTTCTGATTGCTGTGATGTTAAACTTGACAACAGCTTCAATTTCCGAGTGAAAACGAGGCAAGTGCATTATCTACATGTACATGTATATATATATATATATATATATATATATATATATATATATATATATATACATATATGTATATATGTATTATTTTTATTTATGCACTTATAATCAGCTGTGATGTTTTTTCATTCATTATTAACTTTAGATAAACAGGAATTGATATCTGAACTGTTTTGTCAGACCAACTCTGGGGGGAGGGGGCGAAATCTCCTTTTTGGTGGAATCTACGGAAAAGCCTATTCCTTTCTCGTTTTGCATCGGATTTTAAATTTAAAGGGAGGATGTATGGAAAAACGTATTGTAACAACTTTATGAATTTGTAAACTCGAACTCGCCAAGGACAACCAGACGTAGACGTAGAACAGATTGAAGCCATCATGCCAAAGTCGGTCAGCCTCTTCCTGTTCTATCTCTTGCCATGTACCAAGGATGATTCTCATTCATCCAAAAGAACCCGACGACTTGTAAGCTCGTTTGGTCAAGACATGGTCTATGCTATTACCTATGGCAAGACGAAGTTCCCAAAACACATCATTCTGCCATTTGCAATCAAGTCACTGACAGGGAATGTCGGGCTGATACATACAGTCAATCGACTTGGTCACAGTGTATCCTACTTCCAGCTCGACTTGGTCACAGTGTATCCTACTCACAGCTCGATTTGGTCACAGTGTATCCTACTCCCAGCTCGACTTGGTCACAGTGTATCCTACTCCCAGCTCGACTTGGTCACAGTGTATCCTACTCCCAGCTCGAAGAGATTGACACAACCCTCTGTTTACAAAAAACTGTCACTCTCAGTAGGCGATGTTCCCCTTCCAGCAAACATCTATCCTGGAGTATTCACGACCTTGGCCTGGAACAACATTGACCGACTTGAAGAGACCATCAGTGGTGAGGGGACATCCGACAGAGTCAATGGAATTGCCGTCCAAACCAAGCTGGTCGACCCACAGCCATTAAAAGTCATGCTCTCAGTTGACCAAACAAGGAAGTTCAGTATTAGCACTCCACCACTAATGTTGCCCATGTACAACGTTGGACAACGAGAGGGGGTCCAACACGAGCCACAAGTGTAGAGGTTGACACCAAAGCTGTGGTTCAGCCTGCCAGAGAGAAGAACCTATTCTGGATCATGGCACGCATGTCAGGACAAGAAGATCTGTCAACATTCTGACTCGAGAAGATGTTACTGTCGTTCCAGACAATGTGGGGTACCTACCCACCATCAATGTTCCCGCTACGTATATAGCTACTGTCAACGAGGGGCTCAACCAGTCACTGATCATTATGTGGTCTTTAGAGTTGACTCAGGTCGTGTGTGCCTTTGACCAGACACTACACGCAAACAAGAACGCAGTGTTGTCGACATTTAGCCACTCCCATTTTATAGTCTACTAAGGAATATTTATGGTTGAGATAGTGATAGTAAATTGGTCGCACTGGAGGTCGACATTCTTTACTAATTAGTCTCAGTTAACTGAATTAAATAAACGAAACAGTGCGTCATTTAAAATTGCCGCTCAATCTAGTAAAAACGTCCGTGTTGGAGCAATGAATATGATACGAAATGTCCCCTTTATTGATCCACGTTTTATATAATATGGCCCTAAAAAAACATGCTGGGATTCTGGCAATACGTTCCATATCCGATGGTATATAAAACGCGGAGTTTAAAGAGGTTCCTTTTAAGATGATATTCTTTACACTGGGATATCTTATAGCAATATGCCTAATGATATTATATGTTTCTTTCGGTTCCACAAGTTGAGCATTTCCGTGTGTAGGGGTTACTGGATTGTGTCGATTTGTTTCAAAGTTGAAATGGTAAATGCGCTACTCCGGATTCATTATAAAGGTCTCATACACGTTCTTGCCCCTCAGCGGTCTTTCGATGACCATATGTTGCGAACGACTGGTAATACAGAGCAGCAGGTCTAATTCACTTGTATTCCATTACAAATTAAGCAATGTCTCTGATGTCTCAAGATCCGGGTTTAACAAAGGTGTTAGTCAGATTTGCAAGTTAGTATTACATTTGTCGGATTTTGGCCGGTTTGAAATTACACCGAAGTTAGTACCGGGTTGGGGTGACCGACATGAACACAAGCTGGTAGCTGTCAGGGGAACCAGTCACCTGACCGAATCACTGGGCCGCAACATAACTCCCCGTGACACAGTATTGACGGCCATCTAGTTGCTGTGCATGTTTTTTCTACCAGACTGGATGCTATTCCGCTAGAATCAGACAGTCCACTCCACAGTTATTACCGAGAGCTCAGCCTAAACATGCAAGGCACTGTAGTATGGCGGTTCTGTCTCTACATGTTTTTACTCCTGTCGCTGAACGCCGTCTTGTGCCCGGAAGCCCAGCACACCGTGTGGTTCCAGCCGGACACCGAATACACGTACAAGTACGAGGGCTTCACACACATCAAAGACGTCGCACTCATCAAAGTATCCGCGCTTTCCAATCTAGTGACTTAAATATTTTATTTCAATATAGTTTTTGAATGTATTTTGCTTCATTAATTTGTGCAAAATCACAGCGACTGATAAAAAGTTAAATATAAAATATATTATGTGCTGATGATTCTTAGTAGTAGCTTACAGGAAGTGGATGAAGAGCCTTTCTGGAAAGTATATATATATATATATATATATAAATATATATATATATATATATACACACACACACACATATATATATATATATATATATATATATATATATATATATATATATATATATATATATATATATATATATATATATATATATATACATATGTATATATATACATATATATATATATATATATATATATATATATATATGTATATATATATATATATATATATATATATATATATATATATATATATTTATATATATATATATATATATATATATATATATATGTATATATATATATATATATATATATATTTATATATATATATATATATATATATATATATATATATATATATATATATATATATATATATATACATATATTTATGTATATATATATATATATATATATATATATATATATATATATATATCTACATATTTATGTATATCTACATATTTATGTATATATGTATAAGTATATTTAAAGTAAACACACACTTTAAGCTCACGAATATACAGTACGTCCACAAAATCCAGATCCAGGGGGCAATTGCCTCCCCCATACCTCCCCCCCCGCCGACGCCCTTGATCATACACTTCTTTCACTCTTCCATTACGTGCTGCTTCCTCTGCTTCCACATTAAAATGGTCGACCCATTTCCTCTTGTCTTGCCTCGTGCTCTTCTTCACTTCTTTGTCTTTACACCTATATTTATCCATGTCACTCTGCTTAATCCTGTCTGACTTTGTCTGCTCGATGTTGCTCTTCAGTCGTTTTCTCTCTTCTACCAGCTCCCACGACTCCTTGCTGATCCATGGTTTTTGCCCTTTCGTTCTGTACCCCAGTACTTCGTGAGCTGTTTCTTTGTACGCAGCTTCAACGTTCTGCGATTGTTTCTGTTATAATAATAAGGGCCTGCATATAATAGTACGGGCCTACAAGTTTAATTGTCAACACACATCAGTTCGCCAAGTTGTTTGCCGGTTTCAAACAACCGGTATTGTTCCGTATTTTTCCGTATGGCGCAGTGCTTTGTTGGTTTATGTGACACGGATGTTGGACCATTTATACACAGCTGGAGTAGTTACCAGTATTCGACTTCGTTTGGACGGTCTAAGATAGGCATTTGCATATTCGCACAAACCTGTGTGGTTATTCTCCACAATCTATAAGTACTGTGACATAACCGCACAGGTTACATTTTAAAATAAATATATAAGTTTTATTGATAACTTTTTTTATTGATAACTCAGATAACTGGCATTTGCCAGTTACTGCATATGCTAGTTATCGAGGTCAAAATATACTCTTTTGGCATAAAACGACAATAGTTCGGCGCATTATACCTAGGTAAGTCGACATTCCCCACTTTCCTTTTCTCCTACGTGTTGCCGCACATATAACCAATAAAAACACGCACAACCTATCCCATCTACTCACTAACACCAAACATGCTTCATTGTTGTAAAAGTATGTGTGGCACGTGGCTTAAAGCTGCCTGCTTGTTGTGGGTCATACAGTATATTGCAGATTGTTGTATGGCATACAGTATAGTGAAGGTTGTTTTGGGACATACAGTAAAGTGAAGGCTGTTGTAGGACATACAGTATAGTGAATGGTGTTGTGGGACATACAGTATTGTGAAAGTTATTGTGGGATATACAGAATAGTGAAGGTTGGTGTGGAACATACAGCATAGTGAAGGTTATTGTGGGACATACAGTATTGTGAAGGTTGTTTTGGGACATACAGTATAGTGAATGGTGTTGTGGGACATACAGAATGGTGAAGGTTGTTGTGGGACATACAGAATAGTGAAGGTTGGTGTGGGACATACAGCATAGTGAAGGTTATTGTGGGACATACAGTATTGTGAAGGTTGTTTTGGGACATACAGTATAGTGAGGGGTGTTGTGGGACATACAGAATAGTGAAGGTTGTTGTTGGACATACACCATAGTGAAGGTTGTTGTGGGACATACAGCATAGTGAAGGTTGTTGTAGGATATACAGCATAGTGAATGGTGTTGTGGGACATACAGAATGGTGAAGGTTGTTGTGGGATATACAGCATAGTGAAGGTTATTGTGGGACATACAGTATTGTGAAGGTTGTTGTGGGACATACATCATAGTGAAGGTTATTGTGGGACGTACAGTATTGTGAAGGTTGTTGTGGGACACACAGTATAGTGAAGGGTGTTGTGGGACATACAGAATAGTGATGGCTGTTGTAGGACATACACCGTAGTGAAGGTTGTTGTGGGACATACAGAATAGTGAAGGTTGTTGTAGGACATACACCGTAGTGAAGTTTATTGTGGGACATACAGAATAGTGAAGGCTGTTGTGGGACATACAGCATAGTGAAGGTTATTGTGGGACATACAGTATTGTGAAGGTTGTTTTGGGACATACAGTATAGTGAATGGTGTTGTGGGACATACATAATGGTGAAGGTTGTTGTGGGACATACAGCATAGTGAAGGTTATTGTGGGACATACAGTATTGTGAAGGTTGTTGTGGGACACACAGTATAGTGAAGGGTGTTGTGGGACATACAGAATAGTGATGGCTGTTGTAGGACATACACCATAGTGAAGGTTGTTGTGGGAAATACAGAATAGTGAAGGTTGTTGTAGGACATACACCGTAGTGAAGTTTATTGTGGGACATACAGAATAGTGAAGGCTGTTGTGGGACATACAGCATAGTGAAGGTTATTGTGGGACATACAGTATTGTGAAGGTTGTTTTGGGACATACAGTACAGTGAATGGTGTTGTGGGACATAAGTATAGTGAAGGTTGTTGTGGGACATAGAGTATTGTGAAGGTTGTTGTGGGACATACATAATGGTGAAGGTTGTTGTGGGTCATACAGCATAGTGAAGGTTATTGTGTGACATACAGTATTGTGAAGGTTGTTTTGGGACATACAGTATACTGAATGGTGTTGTGGGACATACATAATGGTGAAGGTTGTTGTGGGACATACAGCATAGTGAAGGTTATTGTGTGACATACAGTATTGTGAAGGTTGTTTTGGGACATACAGTACATTGAATGGTGTTGTGGGACATACAGAATGGAGAAGGTTGTTGTCGGACATACATAATAGTGAAGGTTGTTGTGGGACATACAGCATAGTGAAGGTTATTGTGTTACATACAGTATTGTGAAGGTTGTTTTGGGACATACAGTATACTGAATGGTGTTGTGGGACATACATAATGGTGAAGGTTGTTGTGGGACATACAGTATAGTGAAGGTTATTGTGTGACATACAGTATTGTGAAGGTTGTTTTGGGACATACAGTATACTGAATGGTGTTGTGGGACATACATAATAGTGAAGGTTGTTGTGGGACATACAGCATAGTGAAGGTTATTGTGTGACATACAGTATTGTGAAGGTTGTTTTGGGACATACAGTATACTGAATGGTGTTGTGGGACATACATAATAGTGAAGGTTGTAGTGGGACATACAGCATAGTGAAGGTTATTGTGTGACATACAGTATTGTGAAGGTTGTTTTGGGACATACAGTATACTGAATGATGTTGTGGGACATACATAATAGTGAAGGTTGTTGTGGGACATACAGTATTGTGAAGGTTGTTTTGGGACATACAGTATAGTGAAGGGTGTTGTGGGACATACATTATAGTGATTTTTTGTGTGGATCATACATTACAAGGGTGACTTCCAGTACAAGGACAATTGTTTTTGGATGTTCTACACTGGGATGAATGTTGTGGACCTCCGTTACTAGGATGAAATGTGTGGGACGTCCAGTTACTGTCTTCATTGCAGTGCGTGCAAGCATTCGTTGACCAACAGCACGGATACAAAGTCGATTATCAGTGAAGGGTTGTCTCGGCCGTTTCCGAGCAGATAGGCTACAGGGAGAATCGACGTCACAGAATTTTCGAAATCGTGTTTATGATGCGACGCAGCCGTTCACTGATACTCTTACGGCCGATCCTGAACCACTGACTCGGAAGGTAGGAACACATACGTGTACAACACAGCATTGTACCACTTTATATCAGTGAGATGAATGTATCACCATTCACATCGTTGACATTGATGATTTACACTGTTAATTTGTACATAGTAAGTAACACAAAAAATAAAGCATACAGGTTACTTAACGCAGTATAACATGTGGAAATGTACACACTTAAATGTGAGCTCTGTGAAAATATGAAGATAGTTACATGCAATTTGGCATGTATTGTTCGAAGCACAATAAACACGTTAAGGATACCGAATCCAACTGGTTCCATCAAATACAGCCTGTGTGCATTATGTTTTTGTAGGTTTTTATGCATGTCTATTAGCCGAACATTTGTCATCATAATCGGAAAAGTACGTTGCAAACTATTGCTCCAGACTGTTTTTAGAACTCATTACGTTGTCACGGGGTTCCTATGTCGCAAACGGAAATTCGAAAGAAGTGTAGGGTACAAACAAAAGTCTAAAGGAGGGGCAATAAATCAAGGAGTCACGTGATGGTTATTTTATTACATACTACACAGTACGTTGAGTCATAATGCCTAAGACGCAATGCTAAAACAACCGCATGTATAGTGTAATATAACATTTCCGATTATATATGTATTACCGGGGACACAGCATAAAGTGACTTTTTGTGATTGTATTGTAAGTCCAGCATTGAATATACGATTGCTTTGTAGACTCGACTTGAGTTCGTCAAATAAAGCCTACTATCGTTCTACGAACGCGACGGTCGCACCGATTATGACTAAGGATGACTAATGCAATGTCACGAACGTTCAACACATGCAATAGCAGCAGAATGTTGTATTGATTTGTCCACCGAAACTTTTCTACCGTAGTTCAAACCTTCCAATGAAAAATGTAAACAATAAAACAAATGTAATTACCGACAAGTTATAATTTATCTGGCAAAATTGATTTCTTGCGAGCAAGTTGGCAGGCGTGATACCACTGTAATTTAACAGTGTTCGTGTGCAGGTTTATCCGAGTTTGTGTTATCGGGTTAGTACTAATGAATTTAAGTTTTACTTATGATTGTGAACTTACAAAATTCCGTGTGATGTGCTGCTGTTGTCGCAACTTGTCCTCATTTTAATATTCGCTATGCATATTACACCCGTCCCACTATTAATTTTGCTCTGTAATATATGATCATGTGACCAGTTAAACAGTTAATTCACTCGCTAGGGCATTTGCAGTGTCTAGAGACGTCGCTCGTGTAAACGGACACATAATTTAGCTGCTCTCTGTTAACACTGTTTCACCCGACCAATTGGGCAATTAATCGCTGTTGCAAACTTGCATATAGATTAGCTTTTAGCTATTCAAGAAAACTGTTCCCACGTGTATAAATGTAATGTATTAACGATCAAAGCATCAAATGTGTCTCATTAAAGCGATCTGTATTTGACAAAATTCACGAGTGTCCCTTATATGGCATGCAGTAAAGTCCACCAATAAAACATACCGACTTTTTGTTTATACATATATATATATACATTGTTGCATTCACGATATATATATATATATATATATATATATATATATATATATATATATATATATATATATATATATATATATATATATATATATATATATATATATATAATATTCATGTAATATATATATATATATATAATATTGATTATATATATATATATATATATATATATATAAATATATATATATATATATATATATATATATATATATATATATATATATATATGTATGTATATATATATATATATATATATATATATAATATTGATGTAATATTCATGTAATATATATATATATATATATATATATATATATATATATATATATATATGTATATAATATTGATTATATATATAGATATATATATATATATATATATATAATATATATATATATATATGTATATATATATATATATATATATATATATATATATATATATATATATATATATGTATATTACATGGATATTACTTATTTTGTGCAATGTTAGTGTTTTTATGCTGCTGTGTTAGTAACTATTCAACCGTGACGCAGTGTATCGGACACGCCTGTCAGGTGACGCAGGTTGCCAAAGAAGTTTACGTCGTCGTCGCGTGTCTTTGACAAGAGGTCTACAGAAGCACCGACATTCTTGACCACGTCGCGCAATGTGACTATTTACTGCATGACTAAATTTGGTAGGAACATGCCTATTACTTTCTCCATGGTATATCAGTGTTCATGCGTGACTGGTGTTTGTAAACATGCTGGCTTTCACGGGTCATAAACTGCGTGCTATCGGGGTCATCGCAATGAGGGCCGAACAAATCATACCACTGAAGACTCTGCAGACACTTAGGTCGTTAAATATTTGTTCCATCGCAAGAACCCATCGAGGAAACAACGGGAATAAACCTCTTTTGTTCGATCCCGACTGCCATCACATTTGAATGGAACATTCTTAGAGCTGCACTCGCTGGCGCCAATTGTGTTAACTACGACAATATGACACGTGTACCGTTGGTGTCATCGTCATCATCTGGTCAACGTGAGCCTGGCTTCGAAGTTTGTTACATAAATGCACAATCCTGCCGGAATAAGACACTTGCAGTCTACGATCGCATAAAAAAAAATGATTTAGATATAATGGCGCTATGTGAGACATTATCCATAAATCTGGACTAAGCATACACAAAAGGACCACTGAAGTGTTTCGCACATTTGAACACATCGAATGTATGCCGAAGGCGTGGAAGTCATCTTTGCGCATTGTTGTCATGTACCGCATACCGCCATCTGCGAAAAACGGCTTGACAACTTCGGCTTTCTTTGAAGTTTGGGGTCGCTTCATTGACCAACATATATTACAACCGGGTCCACTCATTGTCATTGGAGACCTAAACTTCCACCTCGGTGACAAAACTGACTCAGACGCAAGACTCCTGACAAGTTATATGGACTCGACAGGTATGGCGATGCACGTACACGGATCCACCCATAGAAAGGGACATACGCTGTACGTGCTGTTGACCCGTTTCACGGACGAACATCTCGTTCGGAGTGTCGCGATCACAGACTTGGGAATATCTGACCACTCTGCCATTCAGTTCATCAGTGCTGCTCGATGTTACGCTGCTCGGACAAAAATAAAGTATCAGAAGTTACGCGCTATAAATGCAGATATCTTTCCACAATATATTCCTGTGCATCTCAAGTCTCAAGTCTCAAGTCTCAAGTGGTTTACTCCAAACAGCCCAAACTTGGGCTAACGCATGAGTTTGTGGTGGACTGTGCGCATGCGCTGTGGGTGGTACGTTCGATTAAAAGACTAGTATCATTAATGTTGCTGAAATGGTTTTATCTGATAGTTTTATTTATTTTATGTATAGGATGTTTAACGAACATTTTTAATAGGTTGGTTGTGTGTATGGATACTGTCGCTGCCTTGCCACATCCACACATAGACAGTCTCCATACCCACACCATGGATAAGTTTACGCTGAGCACTGTGTTTTAAAGGCAGTTTAGGTGAGGAGGTGTGGTGAAAGGGAGTTCCATAATAGTTTCTTGAAATGATTTTGGGTTTTTTATGTTGGTAATTTTTGATGGAATCATATTCCATATGCGAATGGCTCTGGGATAAAATGAAAAAACCATTGCATTTATACGACACTTGGGGGCTATGTATTGTCCACGGGTTCGAGACCGAGTTAGTAGGCCCGGAGGGGGGGTGATCTCAATAATGTTGTTTAGAATTTTGTAGAAGGTAGTGGCTTGTTTGATAATGCGCCTTCGTTCGAGGGTTGGCCATCCAAGGGCAGTAATTAGATCTGCTGGATTTGTGTTCCGTCTGTAATCATTTTTAACAAATCTGGCAGCAGAGTGTTGCACTCTTTCAAGGCTTTTAACTTGTGAAAAGGTGTGGGGATTCCATATGGGTGAAGAGTACTCAAGTTTTGGCTGGATTAGCATGTTGTACGCTGTTTGCTTAACTTCGGGTTTACATGGGCCAAGAGTTCGTTTAATCATGCCTACGCATTTCGAAGATTTTGAAGTTATGTCAGTGACGTGATTTGTCCAGGTTAATTTGGAATCCAATTTTACTCCGAGATATGAGTGGCTGGATACGGTGGATAATGGCTGGCCAGAAAGCGAGTACTTGTGTGTGCTGGGTTTAGTTTTGTTTGTTATTGGAAGGTGGACGCATTTAGATACATTAAATTCCATTTGCCATTTGTCTGACCATGTTTGGAGTTGGCTAAGGTCAGTTTGGAGAATTTCATGGTCGGTTGTGGAAGAAATGTTACGATATATAATACTATCATCTGCAAAAAGGCGTATAGAAGATTTGATGTTCCCATTTATGTCATTTATGTAGAGTAAGAAGAGGACAGGTCCTAGAACTGAACCCTGTGGGACACCAGATGTGACATCTGTGATGTCCGACAGGGCACCGTTAACTGAGACTCTCTGTTTGCGGTTGGATAGAAAAGATTTGATCCAATTTTGAGTGTTTCCAGTGATTCCGTAGGAGGTCAATTTTGATAGAAGACGTAGGTGAGGCACTTTGTCGAAGGCTTTAGCAAAGTCAAGCAGGATTGCGTCAATTTGGGTCTTGTTGTCCATAGCAGTCATCCAGTCGTGGACTGTCTCAATGAGTTGAGATTCACAAGACAGTCCCGACTGGAATCCGTGTTGGAAGTGGAGAATGATGTTATGCTTGTGCAGGTGTTTCCACATGTTGCTTAGGATGATATGTTCCATTACTTTACAGAGGATGCAGGTTAGTGATATGGGTCTGTAGTTAGCTGGGTCAGATTTATAGCTCTTTTTGTGTATAGGAGTTACTAATGCTTGTAGCCAGTCATTAGGAAGTTTACCTGTGTTGTATGATTGTTGGAAAATTTGGGTGATGATGGGAGCTATCTGCTTTGCAGTTTCTTTAAGGACTCTAGCTGGGAGTTCATCTGGGCCTGTAGCTTTATTCTGGTTTAGATTTTCCAGCTGCTTTATTACGCCATCTATGCCAATTTCGAGAAGGGGGATGTTGGGGTAAGTAGAGGGGGCTATTTGGGGGATGGGGTGCTTTTCTTGGGTAAATACAGAGCTAAATTGGTTGTTTAGGGCATTTGCTTTATCTCGATCATTAATTATTGGTTGGTCGTTTACTCGAAGTGTGGGGATGCCAATGTTTTCTCGTTTATTTGCCTTAATAAATGACCAGAATCGTTTTGGATTAGTTTTCAGGCTGTCTCCAATGTGGTTGTTAACATAGTCTTTGTAGGATTTTGCTAATGCTTTAGTAGCTTGCTTTCGGAGTTCCTTAAATTTTTCCCAGTCACTGTTTAGTCCAGTTTGCTTTGCCTTTTTGTGGCTTTTGTTTCGTCTTCTCTGCATTCTAATTAGTTCACGTGTTATCCAGGGGAGGTGGGTTTTAGCTTTTGTGTATCGTCTAGGTATGTTTTTGTTAATCAAGGTAGTCAGACGTTCGCGGAAAAAGGTCCAGTTTATGTCTATATCCTGTGAGTTGGGGTCGATGTCGAAGTACTCAAGATTTAGTTTGTCTATGTCGTCTTTGAGTTGGTCCCAGTCTGCTGATTTGTAACTATAAACTTGGTGGGGGGGTTTCTTGTTGCGAACTGGGTTTAAGTTGACATTGAAGGTCACGGATTCGTGATCGCTCATACCAGGAGTGGTGTGGGTGTTGATGATAATGGAGGGATTTGAGGTGAGTATGAGGTCAAGAATGTTGCCAGAAGCAATGCGTGTGGGGTCGTTTACCATGTTCTGCAGCCCAAAGTCGTTAGTTATTTCTAGTAGTTTGTTATGCTTGCTGGCGGTGCTGTTATTAGTGGTCTGGTGATTTGTCCAGTTGATATCAGGGAGGTTAAAATCTCCAGCTATGACTACGTTAGGGGGAGTTTTTTGTGATCTATATAGTTTAGTTAGGGAGTCGTGGAGAGCTTCAAGGGATTGGAGGTGGTCATTTGGGGGTCGATAATAAGATGCAAAGTATATGCATTTGTTTCGTGCAAAGTGAATTTTTGTCCAAATTATTTCACAATTTGAGTTTAAATTTTGGAGGGGTTCAGCTACAATGTTGTCACGGAAGGCTATAAGGACTCCACCGCCATGGACATTCCTGTCCTTTCTGATGGCGTCATAGTTGGGTGGTAGGAAAGAGTATGTAGCATAGTTTGCATCTAATTTAGTTTCAACTAGAAATATGATGTCTGGATTATTATATTGAATAGTTGCCTTTAGTTGGGTTGCTTTTTCTATGCTCTTAACGCTGTTGGTGTTTATCAAAATTCCTTTAAGTGTGTTTCCTTGGGGTTTCTTGTGGCGTTCGGGGGTTGAAGTGTTTTGGGGGTTTGGGGCGAAAATTAAGCCTGCATTTTGTGATGTGTGGAGTGTTGGGGTAGTAAGCGTGGAACTGTCAGACTGGGTGTTGGTAGAAATGGATTGCTCATTTCTAGATGGAGAAGTGGTAATATTTGGAATTGGGCGCCCGTATGGGCCAGGGTTTGGGTGGATGTCGCCTGAGAGTGCTATCAGTCTGCTGAGGTACAGATGTGTAACAATGTCTGATTTGAATTTGATTTTGGGTGGGAATTTAATTCGGGGATTCAAAGTTAGGGCATAATATTTTGGTTTAATTTTGAGATTTGATCGAGATACGCGTTGACATGTTCCAATGATCGTTGCTATTAGGAGAGTGACGGTGATTATCTGCGTTAGCCCAAAATTAATCCGCGTGGAATGCGGGACTAGGTGAGGGGAATATTTCCTAAAGGGACATCTGAATTGGAATACATTTTGTAGCATGGTTTTCTGAAAGTTAGATCCAAATGCAAACAGTGGCGACTTGAAGAAAAGTAAGCTTACTAATGAAATGCTTAGCGATAAAATGAAAAGAACTCACCCGGACGGCGCCGGCAGTGGTAGTCCGCCATCTTTGAAATTTTGGTTCATGTGTTGCGGTAAAGGGCGTTGTTTTGATTAGTTGCGTTTGTTGTCGTTTGGTTTGTCTGTTTCTGCGTGATCAGTGGGTTATGTTGAGTTGTTGTACCAATTGTGGTCATTTGCTGTGTTGGTGAACATGTTGTGTTGAGTGAAATGTGTGGAGCGATGTAACGGACTCGTACCACCCCGACGCATGCGCACAGTAGCATCGCCCAGAAGATATCGAGTCATTAAGTGTAGATGAACTCTACGATGCTACTCTCGTAAATCTTGTTTAAACCCACGCTCCTTTGCTCGAAGACAATCCGGGCCATTGGAAAAGACCAGAAAAAGTTGTTTGCTGCCTCGAACAGTCTTCTTAACAGAAATAATAACACAAAGCTTCCCACACACGAGTCACAATCCAAGTTGGCCGAGAGATTTGCAACGTTCTTCGCCGAAAAGATAAGCCGCATCCGCAGCGAGTTGTCCAGTAATACTGCGCCTCAACTTGATCACGACCACATGTTAAACAATAACACCTGCTGCACTTGTGAGCTGTCGTCCTCTCTACCAACAACAGAAAAAATTAAGAAAACCATCATGGATGCTCCACCTAAATCGTGCTACCTAGACCCAGCTCCTACTTGGCTAGTGAGACAATCGATCAATGAACTTCTTCCAATTTTGTCACGCATAATTGTGTATTCACTTCAGTCATCTGTCGTTCCCGATCAATATAAGACGGGTCATATATCGTCATTAATAAAGAAGATTGGACTAAATACATAATTGGTGCAAAACTATCGACCTGTCTCAAATCTGGAATTTGTCTGTAAAGTGATTGAGCTCGTTGTAGCAAACCAGCTAAGCGACCACATACAAGAGAACAATTTGCACGAGCAGTTTCAATCGGCATATCACCAACACCACTCAACTGAAATTGCTTTGATAAAAGTGCACTGTGACATTCTGTCTGCAGTCGACCGTGGCTGCGTTGTTGTGCTGGCCATGCTTGACTTAACTGCTGCATTTGACACCATTGACCACCGCTGCATTTGACACCATTGACCACGTCATTCTGTTGAGCAGACTGACTCACAGATATATATATATTTTTGGTCTTTAGACTGAAAAGTGCTTTTGTGTGCAGGTGCAGAAAGCCCCTAGCGGCTAGCTTGGGGGCTATTTAATAACAGCCCTCTCTTCCCGGAAATTGGTATCGCGCTTAATTAGGCTGGCTGGGAGGCGTTCATCGTATCCGATTAGTGGACAAATTGCGGGATGAGGCGCAGGTTTGCAAATTACTTGTTTGCACTGCGCCAAACTAGCAACACCGTTTTTCGACTTTGATTTGAGTATAAATCTTGATTTGATCCTGAGAGAATTTTTTTTTCTTTTCACATTCGACATCTACTGAGAAAACAACCGAGCCAGCAGTAAAACTGAGTTGACACCGGTGAGTATGGCGCAGAATGTGCTAATTGCTGGCCATAGCTATGTGAGCCGTTTGCAGAGGTTCATGACAAAAACCAACAGACAGAACGGTGGGTGGCCGAAATGTGGCCGTAGTGGCTTGTTCAACAAACTAGCAGAGCATCGTCCATGTTTGTTGATCCTCGAAATAGGCACGAATGACCTAGATTCGACAATGGCCGACGCCGCAAAACTGGCTCGTGACCTGTTTTCTGTTGGCGAAACGCTGCGATCATGATTACGGGGTAAACACAGCACTGTTTTGTCCGGTACTTCGTAGGGGGCCCGGGCGTTTTCGGACTAAGACGCTAGAATTCTTAGCAAAAGCTGAGCTGTTTAACGCCTCCCTAAATCGTTTGTGCACGACCGAAAATAACATAGATGTAGTCAAGCATCAGCGAATCCCGACAAATCTACCGTCATTGCTGCTGGATGGGGTACACCTCAGCGGTGCTGGCCTAAAACGGTATTACTTTTCCTTGCGTAGAGCCATTGTTGCGGCTTTGAAGTAGCGTTAATTAACATTTCCTTTGCAGTAAGCTCGTCTCAATCGATTCAAAATATTTTCTTTATAATTATGACGGCGCTCCCATAATTAGCCAGGCAAGCAAGTCGGCTTCTCCTTTGTTTGCACGGCTACTCCTTGTAAAACATAAATTAATAAATACATCTCAACATGGGTTCCTAAAAGCAAGGTCATGTCTAACCAATCTCTTATGTTTTTTGGAAGAAATTACAAAGTGGGTAGATGACGGGTCACCAGTGGATGTTGTATATTTAGATTTTCAGAAAGCTTTCGATAAAGTGCCACACCAAAGATTTTTACTTAAACTAAAAGCCCATGGCATAGGTAATGATGTAATCAACCGGATAGAAAAGTGGCTTACACACAGAAGACAGAGAGTAATAGTAGATGGTGAGATTTCAAACTGGAAATCTGTTCTGAGTGGGGTACCACAGGGATCAGTATTAGGCCCTATACTGTTTTTCATATATATATATATATATATATATATATATATATATATATATATATATATATATATATATATATATATATATATATATATATATATATATATATATATATATATATATATATATAAATGATTTGGAAGATGACATATCTAGCAAAGTACTCAAATTTGCAGATGACATAAAAGTATTCAGATAGGTTAGTAATGATACAGATAAACAACGTTTACAGGATGATCTAGATAAATTAGTTAAATGGTCAGAAAAAATTGCAAATATTATTCAATTTTGGGAAGTGTAAATGTATACACATAGGACATGGAAACATGGACGAAGAATATAAAATGGGATATGCTGTACTATGAAGAACCACACAAGAAAAGGACTTAGGTGTAACATTTAGTGCTGACATGAAAGTTTCAGAGCAATGTGGGATTGCTGCTTCGAAAGGAAATCAAATTGTAGGGCTAATTAGGAGAACTATCACGTATAAGGAGAAACAGCTAATTGTACCCCTGTACCAAGCAATAGTTAGACCACATTTGTAATATTGTATGCAAGCATGGAGGCCATATAGTAAGAAGGACACAGACAAGCTAGAAAGAATACAACGAAGAACAACTAAAATGATTCCAGAATTGAGAGACCTTAGATATGAAAGCCGCTTATTACAATGTGGTTTGACAACACTAGAGACCAGGAGACTAAGAGGAGACCAAATAGAAGTGTTTAAAATAGTGAACGGTTATGAGGATGATGATAGGAATTTGTTCTTCAAACTTAAAAAAGGTAGTAGAACCAGAGGAAAAAAAAGCAGCATTAGTTAAGGAACAGTGTAGGTTGGACATGAGAAAGTACTCTTTCTCACAGAGGGTGATAAATGAATGGAACAAACTGCCAAATGATTGTGTTAATGTTAAAGTAGTGTGAATATGTTTAAAAATAGAATTGACAGATATATGATAAGGGCGGGCTACACATAGATGATAAAATTGTTGGACTCTCGATAAGCCAATGGCTTCCTAGTCCACTTGCCATCTGGAACTTGTTGTTTGGCATGGCAATCTTGTTAAATCTTGTTAAATCTACGCCGACTGCTAATTAGCGTGAAAACGGGCCATGCCTGATAGCCCTTAATGAGGCCAGGGTCAAAGTACACCTATTCGTACAGGCCAGGCAAAAATCACGTGTGGTTTAATGTGAAGCAAGATAGTGTGTTATAATGACATGGGCATAAGTAAATTCATCAAACTTGCAAATAATAAAGTTTATTAGCATGCATTCTAGTCGAACAATGAAACGCAAGGCAAATAAGCAAGTATTATGTAATAATAACTATAACGGAAATAATAAAACGCGAACATAGAACGTGCGTACGTGCGTTTCGTGCGTGTGTATGCACGTGATGTATGTGTGTGCGTATGCGGGTGCGTTTGTGAATACAAACTGTTGGACCAAACACAGTGTTTGTGAATATAAATACGTTGTAAACATCAATCGCATAAATATGTCAATGAACCTCATCGGTCTAGAACCGATTCAGATTCAGATGACCTCAATTATGTTGGACCAAAACAAAGCTCTAACGTCTTAGGAACCCCGTGAGACAAAACAAAGCTCTAACGTCTTAGGAACCCCGTGAGACAAAACAAAGCTCTAACGTCTTAGGAACCCCGTGAGACAAAACAAAGCTCTAACGTCTTAGGAACCCCATGAGACAAAACAAAGCTCTAACGTCTTAGGAACCCCATGAGACAAAGAACCCAGGTCATGTTGGCATTTGAATTGCAGTTCAACGGAATTCCGCTGAAACAGTAGTACAAGGAAAGCTTACAAGAAGAATTGTGTATACATTTGATTATACGTAAGAATTGTGTAAACATATGATTATACGTAAGAATAAATTAACATCGGTAACTAAAGTTGCACACAGTAATGCGATAGTTGAACAGGCGGAGTATGTCGATGATTATATAACGTTTCCATTTGTTCCGATCTGATTGTCAACGTTTCAGTTCATGTACGTTTAGCCGAGCAGTAAGGATGGCTGTCTCCACTTCGAGTGTGGCACATTGACAGGTGGCAATCCTAAAAGGTAAACAATACGGTGAATTGAATTATGAATTTCTATAAACAAAGATGCATTCATGTGTTTACGAATATGTCTACACGATGTCTTCAAATGATTGCCAATAACTTTTTTCGTGGTTATAAACCTGTAATAAGCGGCAGGAATATCTTGATGGATTGCGATCAACGCACTAATGCAGACGTCGTGTAGGGAGTTGCATGCTTACGTCTATGTGTATAATATGTGGGAAAGCTTTGTGAGAGACAAATACATGTATGTGATAGATGGCCTCGATCTAATCGGAAAGGGGACAGCATTCTTAGCAGACATAAGGCTACTATAATTTCAAAGCATTTTGAAACCGTTACCGATACTCACTTGGTTGCGTAACCGTGTGAAACGCATTTCATATATATTTCGAAATCAACTGATCTACTGCGCAATAATGAAGCGAAGCAATGCACTCTTACTCACCGGCCGGCTCGATGATTTGTCTCCCACTGTGCCCAGTAAGTGATGCATCGCCTTCCATTAGATTCCGGAAATTGTTTCTGCTGAGTTTTGTTGAATTATTTCCACTCGAATTCACCGCGTTCTTTTCTTCATTGGGCTGTGCTGTTTCTATGATGCCGAATTGCTTCTTGTCCACCGGCACAATCTTATTTTCTCTATTGAAGTGAAAGACGATACCCATGTTAACTGTACACCGAATTAGTTGCAATTGTTTGATCTCATAGGCCTACTTGAATGTTATTATCGTAATAATTTAATGCGAACAAAGATAGACATACTTTATTATAACAATAAATGTATCGCTTCCAGTATACGTGACCTTTGTATTAGGATGTTTGTTTAATGAAGTAAGAGGCTAACTTTGATAGCCGTTGTAGTCTAAAACGAACCGTTGAAGTGTGTACGCGTGCGTGCGTCCGTTCGTGCATGCGTGAATGCGTGCTCACACTCGTAGTAGCACTTGTGTAACGTAAATTGTTGTTTAGTGGTATAACATATAATACAGCCTACCTAATTAAAGCCATATGTTATGTAAGCACACACCAAAGAATTTAAAGTATTGTGTGCATATGGGTGTTGATGCATGGTTTGTCACACCACATTGGTAAGTACAGACAACATGATGCCAAACCTGCAACAGCGCTTCCTGAAGTTGAAGAAGTATATTTCGGCTAGACACACGAAGAGAAGTAGAATCCCAATGGCCAAGCCGGTAATGAGGCCGATGTGCCATGTCTTCAACAGTGGTGCCGGGTTGCATGGCGACCCAGGCTCACACTTACACTCGTAGCTACCCACTCTGTCGACACACGAGTAGTGTTGTAGACATGGCGATGACAGACACTCGTTTATCTCCGTCTCGCAATGCAAGCCAGTGTATCCGACGCGACACTTGCATTTGTAGCCGTCGAAACCTGATGAGAACAATACTTGACAGTGACGAGACCTTTGTCCAAGTCTACCTGTGTGTTATCTGAGTCTATATCACATGTTCGACCCGCATCAATCCACATCTCCTCTTCTGTGGGCATCAATAAACACGTCATTTGATGTTGTCAGCAGATGGATCGTAGATGGGTGATACTAGTTTTCTGTCATCATTGGTTGATATCAGTCTTTTGTAACGAATGTGTGTCCGTGTGGGTGAGTGTGCGTGTGAGTGTGTTTGGCGTGTGCGTGCGTGCGTGCGTGCGTGCGTGCGTGCGTGCTTGTGTGTGTGTGTGTGTGTGTGTGTGTGTATGTGTGTGTGTGTGTGTGTGTGTGTGTGTGTGTGTGTGTGTGTGTGTGTGTGTGTGTGTGTGTGTGTGTGTGTGTGTGTGTGTGTGTGTGTGACAAAATAGGAAATCGAAAGCGAATTGTATTTCCGTGAGATATTGTTTACTGATGAATAACTAATGAATGAATGAATGAATGAATGAATGAATGAATGAATGAATGAATGAATGAATGACCTTCCTAGAACGTTGACAAAGAACGTTGATATAACTATCGCAATTGATCGGAGAGTAGTATGCCATTGATGACACAATACACATGCACAGACCTGCACACCAGCGAAGTATGCGCGCGGACACGTTTTCAGTCATAAAGTTTCGCACTCGGTTCTTGTCGAATGGCATCGTGATACTGAGCGGCCCTTCGATCGTCTGATCGGGGATTGTCGTGATGAACATCATATTTCCTTCCCAGTCGTAAACCCTACGCACAAACAGTACATACATGGTAGGTAACTATTACTTATTACTTACAAAATTATACTTAAAGAGATTTGTTATCAAATATACTAGGCACAATTTTACCCCTTGATGGAAAAAGTGACTCGATGGAAATCAGACAACTGGTAGCCACATTATGGTTGTAGCTAGATACGTTTTAATAGATTGAAAATAACCCACATAGACTGCTGCCAATGTATCAATTGACACTTACCACGAGAAAATAGTCATCCAAAGCAAAATTGTCATCCAAAGCAAAACACCAAATGGCAAGTGGACAATGAAATCATCGGTATATGACGAGTCCAAAGCTTATTCATCAATGTTATGCCTCTTCTGAAATATTTGGCAATTTAATTTAAACATATTTACGCTGCTAGCATTTATACAATAAGTAGATAACGCGTTCTATTCATTTATCGTCCTCATACTTTCTCATATATCCACTCTACACTGTTCATTCGCTAACGTTGCGTCGTGTTCTCTAGTTCTTATATCTTCCTCAAGTGAGAAAAATATATTTCTATCAACATCTTTTATAACCATTCAATGTCTTAAACACTTATGTTTAATCTCTTCTCAACTTAGTTGTCTCTAGTGTTGCTAAACCACGTTAAATTATGTGTTATTTAAAAACTAAGTTCTTATTTATCGCTAATACAAATTATATACACTAAGCTGAAATATACGTCCCGCAAGTTACTCCGATGTGTCTGAGAGTCGACATTTTGGTTGGATCTATTTTTGGTTACATACGTTCCTGAATGAGGTAGGCGGTTGTCCATGTATAAAATCACATGATGCAATACATAGAAAGGGACATTATTTAAATATTCCCTGTTTATCAAATCCCTGTAATGAGCAAGGAATGTTGTGAACGACATAATGGATAAAGTGCTCGTATAATACACCGTGTTGTCTACCTGTTTCTTAAGTATCTGTCTGTCTTGTTCTGCGTCAACACAGGGTCCACAATGTAAGACTTGAATACGTTCGATGCCGGAGACATATAGTGCATGGAGACGTCGTGGTCAGTCAGAATTCCACCCACCAACATCTTGTCTCTCGTTTGAGCTTCAGAAAGAAACGAGTTGCGTACTTGTTAATGTTATATATGGTCAATTAATAACAATAAATAAAAATAATTAATGTGTTGTTACGACAAACACTTTGCTACTAAGCACGCGGGTTATACTAAGCAAAGAGCGATATGGTAGCAATTTCAGTTCAGTTCAATTCAATAAATTTATATTAAATAAAATGACCCTATTCCTAAATAATGCAGAAAACACGCATTATATAGATTATATATATATATATATTATATAAATTAATACGATATTCATTTCACGTGTTGATTCGAAATGTCCAACTGTCTTTAATACATTCCCATCATTGCCATCAAATTGTGAAATTGCGCTATTTGTTAAGACAGACTCACATTGCATTGCAATCACGACGATGGGGTCTGGGCTGGCTGGTGTTTCCACCTTCATTGATAGCTGGCCACTGCTCGTTTTAGCCACAGTGTCGTTGTCGCCTAAGAACAGAACATGCTGAATGCAAATACATTTGTAATGTAAGGTTACACCTACTGGATGTTCCGTGATAGATATCGCTGTTGAAGAGTAAAAACAATGCAAGTACAACGTTTTCGTGTATGGTCAACTTGTCTTAATACAATTAGGGTCATGTGAAATATGTTCAAGGAGAAGCAGGAACTTCTTCGATATGGTTTGATAATTATATTACATACCACGCTATAACAAGGCAATTTTTTTAACTACTAGGTCAGGCAAACACAATGTTTAATTAATATATTATGTAATAACACTGGTACTGACCATATCATTGACAACTACTATATCGTTGACCAGTGAACAAACAGAAAACAATAAACAATGTATTGCCAAAATGCCATTATTCACTCATTTGTTGTAAAGCTCTTTGAAATAGGTGTCCCGTGGATAAAAAAAACAGTACAGTGGTTACAACCCTAGTAATTAGGTTGTTACATGCTAACATGCTATATTATTTTAGATGGCGCATATATTGTTCAGCTGTGATTAATTGTAGATCATTCATGTCGTCGTGTTCATGATCTCCCTGATACTCACGGACAACGAGTACCGGTTTAACGGGCACCTCACTGCACCTGTGGGCTTTGTTGCATACTCGCAGGTGAACGCGTAGTGTCCTGTGTATGAAACACAACAACGTACAATATACACGACAAGAGGAGGTATTGCGTTGTGTGTATGAACACAAACAACACGCAATAGACATGACGAAAGAACAACTTTATTTCGTTTATGAAACAAAACAACACACACGAACAACATTATGTCTTAAGTACGAAACACGAACAACCAAACATATACACGATGAACGACAATATTATGTATTGTGTTTGAAACACGAACAACACAAACGATACAAGACGAACGAACAGCAGTATGTCGTGTATGAAATATTTCAACATGCTAACTTAATTGTGCAAAGGTGTTATTTAGTATTGATGAAATCGTCTGACAAATTAGTCAATTTTGTTCGACAGGGCCGAGTTGTAATTTGCCGAAGAAAGGCAATGTTATGTACTATAACATACGGTTATTCAAACTTTGGCAAGTTACCCGATCTAACGACCATATTCATTTCCGTTGACGCCCTTAACAAAAGTACGCTCTCTTCTAATGCACCGACTGTTCTTATTACTTATTAATATTTGATACGCGATGAGCTAAATCAATTGAAGAGGGAATTTCCCCAAAACCACCAACACATCCACAATCATGATCCTAAGCCTATATCATACTACAACATTCTTAAGCGCATGCAGTTACCAACCTCCCAGGTTCCACGTAGAACCCGCCGTTTATGTTTCTTTTAACGCGTCGACTGGCATTGTACTTGATGCCTCCTTCCACTGCGGATATCTTGACTCCATCTGAAGTCAGACTCACGGATCCACCGTACTCGCCGACCCCCACCTGCAGCTCCTGGTAAATGTCGTTCTTCCCAGCTTCACTGCCGACGCTAATGTCTAATGGAATATGAGAGGAGCAAGGCGGTTTAAAGAATAACGATTCTCACTTCAGCCCAATGATACAATTTATGAATCATTATCCCGTTATCTGATCACTCACGCAACACTAGTTGTAAAATAGATCGATTGAACAAAGCACCATTAACAACATTATAAATATTATTTACCTAATGATGACAGTGTCATGCTAGTGGAAAACGTATGTTCTTATATATCACAGTGTATGGCCTTTAAGATCGAGAAAAGCTTACTTCTGCTTAAAAGCGTCTACGTTTCTCTAGGACGCAAACAGCTGGACAACTTTATTCTTTTGTATTGTCAATCCGGTGCAACCCCCGCTAAATACAATCAATTGTCTTCAAATAGGCACTCGCTAAGACGACTGTCAAGTTATTTACATGGAAGCGTCACTTTTAGTTCAGTGTTGCGACTTACACACGCTGTCGATATGTTGGTTGACGGGTGGCTTAGACCAGTTTACGATGACCGAGTTCTGTCTGGGTGTCTTGACGGCCACTACAGTCGATGTTGCACCGGGGAAAGGTTGGATATCTTCTAACTGTACGGTGACGTCACCCACATCGGGCCGTGCCGTCATAATGGTGACACCTGAAAGAAAGGTGACATGCAACAACGGTAAACACAGAGAACAAGAGACAGAAGAAACCAACAGTGTGTGTGTGTGCGTGTGTGCGTGCGTGCATGCGTGCGTGTGTTTGTGTGTGTGTGTGTGTGTGTGTGTGTGTGTGTGTTTGTGTGTGTGTGTGTGTGTGTGTGTGTGTGTGTGTGTGTGTGTGTGTGTGTGTGTGTGTGTGAGAGAGAAAGATAGAGAGCGAGAGAACATGTATTTTATAATTTAATTGGTTACGAATACATACATAGACATATTGTATATTGTCTAATTAGGGGAGCAGCCGTGGTCTAGTGGTTAAGGTGTTGGACTCTAAATTCAAGGGTTGTGAGTTCGGTTCGTTTTCGAAGCTTAGGCAATTTCGTTTACCCCACTTTGCCTCAGTCTACTCAGCTGCAAATGAGTACAAACACTGTTTGGAAGGTACCTGCGATGGACTAGTGTCCCGTCCAGGAGAGTCAGTATAACTGCACTCTAAGTTGCTTCGCACTACAGAAACCAGGTTTAAGCACTGGCCATATAAGCCTTCATGGCTTCCTAAGGTGTAATGCCTGGGGAATGACTTTACCTTTTTACCTATATTGTCTAAATCCTTACTTGTTACTATTATTACTTATTAATAAGCAACACTATCCTAAAGAAGCAGATACAATAGGGCGGGGTTGCGTTAATAAAAGTGGTGTACGTTGGATACAGGACATCAACTGTTCCAACAGAACACGATACACGCATGGAACAAACATCTACTGATTGTGTAAATGTCAACACTGTAAATTTATTTAAATATATAATTGATTAATATCTGACAATGGCGAACGAACCACACATAAATTAAACAATAGCGTTGCTATCGATGAAACAATGGCTGCGTTGTTCTTTGTCGTTTGGAGCTTTCTGCTTTATATAGCGAACAGTGCTATTAGTTTGAACATGTACGCAAGGTATCATGCTACATCTACTGTCGTACTGTCGCTAAAAAGTACATTACATGTAATTTATTGTTTATCACAGAAACAGTAATAAAATGAAAGTGTGCGTCTCACCTTCTGACACGTTCGTCGCTGTCAGACCGGCTCCATTAGTACACTTCAGTGTCACGTAGTAAGTGTGGCCGTCCAGCAGCAGACCCGTCAGCGAGTCGTTGCTCGCGAACACATTCGTTCCGATGTTGATGAATGGTTGTATATCAGTGCCACCTCGGGAACTGCCAATAGCCCACCATGTTTCGACCAACTGAAACCAATAGGGTGGGTGCAGGTTTGGCAAGATCATGGTTTTGAAAACAACGTTTTTCCATGCATCGCTGGTTACCCATAAGTTGCAGTATGAGGTTTCTGGTATAAGTTACAAGAATTGTTAGTGCGAATTATCCATACTGCTGTCACCATGACAATAGCATACACAATTGATGCATCAGTGGCTAAGCCAGTACTATTCGTACGTAACAATTCTTCTGAACACACGTTTACCACTTTTACCACAATTCTTATAAACACACGTTTACCACTCTCGAGTATTCGTTCATGCGGAACTATTAAGACATATCATGACTAAGTATCCAATTATTGATGCAACATTTTCATAGAAGCATTCACATTGACTTAATGTGTTTCATGTTGCAAAAAAATTATAGTTTGTATAAGTCTGGCTACTACTATTATACACATTTCATCTGTTTAGCTAAATATACATTTAATTTATGTAAAACTCTCGAGAAAATTTTATTTTAAGTGAATTCAGGTGCTAAATCAATTCCTATTAGTATTATTAGTAGTAATAGTAGCAGTACCATTAGCAACATAGATGACATTACCTCGCTTTCTTCGTCTGTCACCTCGAAGTAGACTGCTATGGACGAGACGTCCCCTTGGAATGTCGCCGGCTCTAACGTGCTCCAAGACGGATCAACATGATATATCATCGTAACATCTGGCGGCGTCGTATCGATGTAGACCCCGAACGAAGACTTTACGGCTGAGCGGCCTGAACCTGTGAGCGACCTGACCGTGAGGAAGTACGGTCGGAGACGGGTCTCATTGCCCACTTTCTCCAGTGTCTCCAGTGAGAGACCGGAGAGGCTGGAGTGGATCACTCGTGTCTCGTCCGCACGGCATGTTTTGGTACAGGTTAACTCATCGCAGGGATTCCGGCACGGGATGCACGGCTTCTCGATCTGAATTTACAAGGGTTAGTATTTAAATAAATATGCAATATTGCACCTATTCAGAGTAATAGACAGTCGTGTGCAAACGTGGTGTGTGTATTGTGATCAAGGACCGCTACGCCATGTACCTTCTGCTATGATTATATAAAATTAAATTAAATTATGTATAGCTATAATAATAATGATACTAATAATAAAGCTGTTTTTAGCGGTAGATGCTGATTCACTGCGACGAAGTCCTGAAGATGCAGGTATGCTGCGATTATGGCTGAACTAGATTAAGAAGATTAACATTTAAATACACTTCACAATACGCCAGGGTAAATGCAGGAATCACCTCCTGAAAAGGCGACACATCATCGGCATACGCTGTCGATCCAACAGCTGCCTGGAATTGCACTACGGCGCGACCGCTTCCGCGGAATGGACGTCCATATCGACACAGTTCAGTGGACGGAGCGGGCAGCCTGGTGGAATATCACCGATGTATTTAACGTAATATTACACCGATGATTTGTCCTATGTACACAGTTATGCGAAGTTATACATACACAAGTCAATGTCTCATTGTATAATATTTAGCGCTGACTCCTCTCGTGATCACCAGCAATTTCATGCAAACTAAAACATAATTATTGTAGAAATTAGTATTTAACTGATACATATTATTATAGAAAGTATTACAATTACTATATAACGTCGACTTTAATGTGACAATTACTATATAACGTCGACTTTAATGTGACAATTACTATATAACGTCGACTTTAATGCGATGAACAATACGTGTAGTAGACGCTGGTGCGCGCGACTTTCACCAATGACATACTCCAATTCGCGGAAGTAAGCCGTGGTCTCTGGCGGCGAGAAGTCATCATCTATGTGCGACACCCAACCGTGACGGTTGTAAACGCCGAGTGTCAGTGAGTTCATGTGGGATATGCTTGCAGTGCCCGCGAGAAGTGCTCGGTGTCTGTCATCTACGTATAACTTCAACTCCCAGTTATCCTGCAGACATGAAACAAAACACGATGCGCTATACATCAGGAAATTTGACAGAAACTAGGGCACTGCTCTTGAGTATGCACGTTTTACCAAGAACAGAACAGCAATTATGAACAGAAATATTGTCGCCATATGACACTATGTTCTCCCTCGTTGCTCCTGTTAAAAGGGGGAAAGCTATTCATATGTGGTTTTTCTCTCTTCCTACTTCTCCCTATTGGCAGCCTTCTCCCTCCATTTGCCATCCACATCTGCCTGCCTTATATCTATCTTTACTCGTTTCTCCCATCTCATTTGTGGTCTTCCCCTGTCCAATGGCCAGACTGTTTCTGTTTCCAGACTCTGCTTTCTTTCAAACTGTATGTGTGATGCCATATCAAGAATAACCAGCAAATTCCCAAACAGCCCCCTGTGTATTGCAGGAGACACAAACCTCCCAGATGTCGATTGGCAAACAATTACCGTATCGAAACATCAGTACACGAAACAGATAAATGAACTCTTCATCGACACATTTGCCATGCTGGGCTAATCACATTCCCGCCAAGACTTGACAACACCCTCGCTGTCTTCCTAACAAATCAACCCTCCCTCGTCAACAGGTGCGAGCCAATTGAAGGGGTCAACGACCATGATGCAGCAGTTTACGTAAACATGGACATCCTGCCAATAAGACAAAAACCTGTCCAGAAGAAGATCCACATATGGAAGAAAGCAGACACTGAATTGATCAAGGAAGATCTAGCTGCTTTTGTTGAAGAGACGCAAACCCGATACAAACCGGTGGAAACATTGTGGGCAATATTTACAGCCAAATGCCAAAGCGTATTGGCCAGAATGGGACAATCTGAAGAAGTTTTGGTATTTCATCAAAAGCAAGAAAAACGACAGCAGCGGAGTAGCCCCACTCAAGAAGAATGGCATTGTCCATAGCGATAGCCAGACTAAAGATGATATCCTTAAACCCGATTCTCATCAGTCTTCACGAAAGGAGGCAAGAGCAATGTCCCGAACCTTGTAGCTTGCATATACAATGTCTTGCCAGATGTCACAGTATGTGAAACAAGCGTGAGAGAACTTCTCGAAGCAGTGAAATTCCATAAAGCCACTGGACTTGATGCGATTCTTGCCAAGCTCCTGAACGACTATGCCGCTGAAATTGCACCAGTACTGACGCTCATCTACCAGGCATCCCTTGATCAAGACACGGTGCAGGTAGTTTGGAATAGACATGGGTTACTGCAGTCTACAAGACGGAAGATAGAGGTACACCATCAAACGACATACCTATCTCCCTAACAGGCATTTCCTGCAACACCCTGGAGCACATAATACACAGTAACTACATGGACCACCTGGAAAACTTTAACATTCTAATTGACTATCAACATGGCTTCGGCAAACGTAGATATTGCGAAACTCATCTCATCCAAACAGTTGATGACCTGGCAGGCAAAAGGTCAACCACAGCTGCTGTCACCTCAGGCGTCCCGCAGGGTAAAGTTATCGGTTCCGTCCTCTTCATTTGTTATATCAATGACCTCCCGGACCAACTATCCTCCACTGCAAGTATATTTGTTGATGACTGCCTCCTGTACCGGAACATTAACGCATCAGCTAACGCAGATAAATTACAAGATGACATCGACAGGTTGCAGAAGTGGGAGGCAGACTGGTTGATGGAGTTCAAACCAGACAAGTGTGAGATTATCAGAATCACCAACAGAAGGAAGAAGAAAGTGGTCAGCTGCTACTTGATCCACAGGAATGCTCTGAAGGAGGTCACTGGCGCCTAGTACCTTGGAGTAACCATCGACAGGAAATTAACATGGAATGGCCATATTGCCAACATAACAAAGAAGGCGAACAACACCAGGGCTTTCTTACAGCGCAACAGCAGCAGGAACTCCCAAGTTATCAAAGCGCGGTGCTACCACACCTTTGTGGAGTATGCATCGACGGTATGTGACCCTTCCACCGAAAAGTACACACAATTAATTGAGAATGTTCAGAGACAAGCAGCCCGCTTCGTTATGAACGACTACCGGCGAAGCAGCAGTGTTGGGAACATGCTTGATAGTTTGGAATGGAAATCACTAGAACGAAGACGAGCTGATGCCAAGTTGGTGATGCTGTACCGTATCAACCACAAACTGGTTGACGTGACAACGAAGTCATTCGCCGCCGCACCAGCACGCACCAAAGGCAGCGCTTATCGCTTCTACCAGACTTTCACCTGCGTCGACGCTTACAAATACTCATTCTTCCCCAGCGCCGTTGGACTATGGAACAAGAGCACACACGAATTAGTTAGCCAACCGTCAGAAGAAATGTTTAGACTGTGCCTTCTCACCATGCAAACATAGAACAATTATACAGTCCTTATTATGATATAACATATAGTCCTGCACTACGATATTGCTAAACTACTCAGACGCGACATATTCTGAGCAACACGGATCTGAACCGGCGCTATGCCACCCGCTGCCACGCAGTAGTTAGCACGGCTCGAAAATATTATAGCCACATTTTTATGTTACTAACATAGAGTTCTGAGCTCAAATGGAAGAAGAAGAAGAATGAACTATATCTGGACAATAAATCACACGAACATTATTTGCTTTTCCGTTTTGCATATGTACACTTAACATATAGTAAATCAGTTGGTCGTGTTTACCCGTGGTCAATATATTTTCAGAAGTAACCATGCACAATACATTAAAACAATAATAATAGTCAATAATTTAAATTCAATATTGTATCTACCTTGTTTACCAAGGACGTGTCTTTATTGATGACAAGTTTGTATGTGTGATCATCGTCGGTGGCGTTGACCTCTAATTCGGTGACGGTGTGGAAACTCTCATTCGAGTTTGATGACCACATCACAATCCAATCTGCTAATTTATCCTGATACAATGTGTCTGCGAAACAAATACAGGTAAGTTTCATATATAGTTTAATCTCTCTGGGAATGGGTAACACAAATGTGTTATGTACTTTATCCACACGTAGTGTACACAACATGTCACAAGTCCGTATTTGGACGCTGAAAAGTAGTCTTAGTTAAAGATAATTTTAAATACATGCAAATATATAGGCAGATATGCTTATCGTAGTAATACAAGAATTGCATGTCGAATTCGCTTATAGTACGACGTAAGGTATATACACAAGTAACGCAGGTTAAAAAGGCATAACAATTAAACCTCGGGAAAACCAAACTGAGCAGTTCAGCAAAATAATGGATTAGACAGTGTCTACACGGTTTAGCAATTCCAGTCATAAACAGTTGGAAGGAACGCTGAGGAGCTATGGAGGGTAAGCGAGTTTAAACATGTGGGTTTTTTGTTGACGGCGAAACGTTACTGTACGTCCCGCCGACTTAGCGCTAATAAAGAGTGATTCAAAATAGAGAGCTCTAGTTCCGACGTTTGTCTTAACACTGTATTTATCAAACAAATTGCCAAGATGCCGAGTTATACTCCATGTGGGACTAGATATGATGATGTTAATTCTTTAACTCACTCGGGTGTATCTGAAACCCAAACCCTGTCCGTGCTTGCACGTTGTCGTCTTGGACATTGAATGACGTGTCTCCAGGGATGCTAGGCTCAATGATTCTCAGTCCATTACTGCGCCAACCGCTGTCAGCAAGCATTGGCGTGTCTCCATCAAACAAGATCGGGGTATAGTCGGCAAACACCCCCTTGGGGCCGTCAAGGAAGACGACAGACGTGACGGCGCGCATGGAGCCGCTGGCTGCCTGGATCTCAAACTGCGAACATACACATAGTGGCATTGTATTGATGCAACACATTAAACAAGTCAATTGATTTAACATTAAACAAAATTGCCGTTAACTCCAATGTGCTTTGTACAAACGACAGCACACACGTTAAGTGCTTTGGAACTGATAGATATGTCTTTATAATCGGGAGCTCTGAAGCATAATAAGCATAGCAAACACATTGCTATAGTTTTTAATATGTAGCTGATATATATATTGATATAGTTTTTAATATGTAGCTGATATATATATTGCTATAGTTTTTAATATGTAGCTGATATATATATTGCTATAGTTTTTAATATGTAGCTGATATATATATTGCTATAGTTTTTAATATGTAGCTGATATATGTATTGCTATAGTTTTTAATATGTAGCTGATATATATATTGCTATAGTTTTTAATATGTAGCTGATATATATATATTGCTATAGTTTTTAATATGTAGCTGATATATATATTGCTATAGTTTTTAATATGTAGCTGATATATATATTGCTATAGTTTTTAATATGTAGCTGATATATGTATTGCTATAGTTTTTAATATGTAGCTGATATACGTATTGCTATAGTTTTTAATATGTAGCTGATATATATATTGCTATAGTTTTTAATATGTAGCTGATATATGTATTGCTATAGTTTTTAATATGTAGCTGATATATGTATTGCTATAGTTTTTAATATGTAGCTGATATATATATTGCTATAGTTTTTAATATGTAGCTGATATATGTATTGCTATAGTTTTTAATATGTAGCTGATATATATATTGCTATAGTTTTTAATATGTAGCTGATATATGTATTGCTATAGTTTTTAATATGTAGCTGATATATGTATTGCTATAGTTTTTAATATGTAGCTGATATATGTATTGCTATAGTTTTTAATATGTAGCTGATATATACAACCTAACAATACAGTTTCGTCGTGTTAATGTAGTTCTTAATACTGGTGTCTTGAAGTCAACTATGTTTGTTGGATCTACAATACGTTGCTCATCCTAAATCCAAACAAAACCAACGTAGTTATCTAATAGTTATTTGTCCTTTTCATTATGCTTAATATAATTATGCATTATTCAAATATGTAGTATAATGGTCGAGTATCGAAATGTCAGTTGAGACCAAAGGCGTGTGAACTAACGTGTTGCTTATCGGATGCTTATCGGATGGCTTTACGTATATCGCAGTGCACGGCTGTGCGTTTACCAATACCTGGTGAACATGGACATCTTTATGTAATGGTGGTGCACGTACCGCAAACACCTCTCCAGGGCTGACACTGACATCCATCTGTACAGCTCCGGACAGCATCTGGTTCGTTCTCACATCGCGTCTCATGGTCACACCCAAACCTTCACCGGGGTAAGAGAGCTACGGAACAATATCAAGCGTTATACCAATACAATGGGATTTAAGCATACACTAAGCGTGTGTAATTTAATGATACACATCCATCTACGCGTGTTTCCACTAGTGCCAGATATTGGAACACACACACACACACACACACACACACCCACACACACACACACACACACACACACACACACACACACACACACACACACACACACACACACACACACACACACACACACACACACACACACACACACACACACACACACACACACACACACACACACACACACACACACACACACACACACACACACAATGCATTTTCTTGTAAACATGTGGGTAATATCATACGTAACTATCGCAATTCAATTTGTTTTATTATTAAGTTTCCTTGATTCCTCCTGGATTAAAACACCCGTCAAACGCATGACTTACCCACGACTACCGGGCAATGTGCGTCTTTGTCCATATGTGCGTTAGACATATAGGTTCCTTGATGCACCCCTCGTACATTTTTGTGACCCACCAAAACTTGAATTTGGCGTACTACTGCGTCGTTATTTCTATCGAAATGAACAACCTTTGACACATATTTCTCGGAGTGCTTGATGCAATTGAGAGGTGAATTAGTTTCGCTACTCACCATGAAGTTTTGGAAGACAACGCCATCTTGTCTGTCTTGATTAAACCCATACAAATATTTGTGGACAACTGGAGTCCTTGCCGAACTTGGACGTGACAACGATATGGATCGTGATGAACACACAAAACTATATGATGACGGCAGAGGCAGGTATGTAAAGACACCTGCAATATTCACAAATAAAAAAAAAAACAATATGTAAGTTATTCGTTATGATAAATGAATGCTCATGTTCATACGTAT
>OY759269.1:28541300-28543800 GCA_963662155.1 Lamellibrachia columna
CAGGAGGCGCATCAACAGTATTAGGCAACAGCGCTTGATGCTTGCGTGAGCATTGCGCTGTTTAGAGTGTAGACACAAATATTTACAACACATATATGGAACTTCAATCAAAAGATATTGATAATACTCTTTGGTGCAAGCATATACTTTTAGAGATAATAACCAATTTATTATCTCGAAAATCATAATGGTTAGACATACGTAAACAAACTAACTAACTATTAACTATTAAATAAGCTAATGTTGATATTGCAAATATCGTCTATGCAAATGGCAACATATCCATAATCAATAAAATATCAGCGAAGTAAGTCGATCTTATTAATAACTATGCGAACTATTATTATTACGAGTATATTTAACAGCTCACTCCATTTGTAACGTGTAGCGTGAGGATGTTTGGTACTCCGGCAGCTCGCAGCTCCTCAATGCCGTTATCTAGATGAGAGACGTTTGTAGTCCAAGTTGACGGGCAAATGTCGCCAGCACCTGTAACAAAATACATCAACGTGTGTATGATGTACACATTACAGTAGCTAGACAGATGTTGTTTTGTAATATTTGATGGTTATATAGATCTACCCAAATGAGTGTATGTCAAACAACTTACCGCTCAACAGCTACATTACTGTTTGATATAGTATTATTGGTAGGTTATTCAATTGGTGTTTTGTTAGTGAGTATATTAATAACATTTATTGTCTTGAATGGCTGATTTAAATAACATGACTACTTCTTTGTTGTCTGCCTTATTTAGCTGTTAACAATTATAGCGTTGCATAATCATTTCAATTAAGTATTAATCATTTGCAAACTGAATTTTGGTTATGAAGAGCAGTCATCTTACTATATCCTTATAAAACAAAATAAAGCCTTATATTTTCTTCCTACCTGGATATGTGCCCATTTGGTACCACACATCGTTGATGCCGCTCTCCGGGTATTTCGTCGCCCAGTCCGCGGAGAAGTATTCAGCCTCCCTCCAATACAACGTGTCAACGGATGTATTCAACGGTTCGCCCCCAATCGACGTGATGGCCAACGACGGCATGGTTGTATCGACGACAAATCCATCGGAGGTCGACTCAAGCACGTTGCCGATCCGCGTCACGGCGCGGACGGATGTGTAGTAGGTCACATGCGACAACAGCGCAAGTTGACTCTGGCCTTTACCGCTGCCTCCGAGACCTGGACAACGCGACAGTTGTGTTACTTCTAAACAATTGCTTTGGAAATTTATTGTAAATTTTAAAATGATTTCTTGATAAATATACCGTATATTCATTTGGAGTGATTACATCCAATTACAAAGTTTAACATAGCTTAGCAATCGTAGGTATAATAACTATAAAACATAACTCACAATGTCTTAATTTACATCATCGGTTTTAAGAGCAGCTTTTATTTGCATTTTAATAGCATGTATATTAAACATGGTTGTGTAATGTTTTTTTTTTTCAATTTTATTTCATAGGCCGCCGATTGTGTAATATGTGACATGATATTTAAAGCACCAACTTACCTGACACCCCGTCATCTATTACAAGGTCAAAATGGGTGAACGGCATGACGTCATCGAGTCCGGGAGCCGAACCAACGGCCCATTCATACCTTGCAAATCCGTCTGGACTCTCGAAGCCACTAAAGGTTACGGTGACCTCTGACACTTCCCAATAATTGTCAACGTCGACTTGAGGGTCCGGACCGTCGCTTACCACGCCAGCAACGTCTCCTAATAGCACTTTGATGGGACTGTAAAAGTATATGTATCGTGTAAATGCCGCACGGTCGCGATCTCAATGTAGTGATCGCAATGCAAAGTTTACTTTACACCGCTTGCACGGCGTTGTTGGCCAGAGCGATCCTACACGGGCATCGCGTCAGTGATTCGTTATTAGGTACTACGTTCAACAAGAGTTTGGGATGACGATTACTATCCGAAACCGTTAACACAGTGCAATTCGATGCGCGAAACTCGCTCGATCGGGTTCGCGATCCACCACAGAAACATGATTACATTTATCGCGATCGTTTTAATAAGATCATTCCGAAGTGTGCATACGGAAACGTATCGGGATTATGATCGCGTTCCGACTTGATCGCGATTGCGATAATTTGGCGCCTTGTATATAGTGTATTAGTTGCCGAGCTTGTTTTCTTTAACCAAGCAATGTTTATATTTGATATCAAGACGACGTTAATAATATGGTTGCACTTGCATATTGAATTGTGTAAACAACACATGTATCTTACCTCGACGACAAAGTAGTACTAATTTTTCCGGCTTTGTTTCTTGCCTTCACTGTGACGTAGTAAATGGGAGATAAGGATATATGTGTCAGTGCCAGAGCCACCTTAACATATCCAGCCCGCGCCTGACCCATATTTGTGAAGTCTAGTACGTTTGTCAGTCCTGTAAAAACAACGCATACATACTTGTGTGAACAACAGGAGTGTGTTATGTTAGGTACGTGTTTTTGTTTAGTTCAATATTGGCAAA
>OY759269.1:28548800-28556300 GCA_963662155.1 Lamellibrachia columna
TATGCTAAACAACATAATACAGTGTGTGTGTGTGTGTGTGTGTGTGTGTGTGTGTGTGTGTTTGTGTGTGTGTGTGTGTGTGTGTGTTTGTGTGTGTGTGTGTGTGTGTGTGTGTTTGTGTGTGTGGGGGGGGTGTGCGTGTGTGTGTTTGTAAGTTTTGAACAATGTAAATAAAAAACATTAACTGTAATGACAGCTTCCGCTTTAACGCATTATAATATTTTATTTATAAAGTACCATCCAGTATCGTCCATCCAGAATACGTTTGTTCAAAAGAACATAAATACAGGAAAGATAAAATGAAACCAATAAAATAAATTAAACAATAAGCATATTTTATTTTAAAAAATTATTTTAAATTTAAACTATTTAATAAAGCTATTAAAATATGCAACTGACGGGGATGCAACATAGACCTACCGTTGTTTGTCACTCTTACTTTCACCCACACAGGGATGCCATCGGGAAGACGAAAGGAGTATTGGACGAATGAGATGTTCTCCACTGGCGTCCACTCGAGAATATACGTGTCCCGTGTGCCTCGACCCAGCCCAATTTCGCCTTCCCTGATGCCGGACACTGGGTCGCTGCAACAAATAATTGTTGCAATTATAGTTTCGACAAAGATGATCCTAGCTCCCAAATATATTATAATGGCAACAAATGGAAAGAGATTTTGTCGACTTAACTCACAAAGTTACAAAAGTAATACTTTTCCAGCGATTGTGTGAAATACATCTCAGTGTTAGACACATTAGGCAAGAATATATTTTAAATAGTATACCATATTAGAAAACTAAATACATTATGCATATTTCGAACACGCAATAAATAACATGCAATGAAAAGTTACGGTCACTGGACGAACATATATATTCTTTTGCAGACGTTTTTGTAAAACTCAGGTTCTCTACTGTTTAACTGACGGAATTTTAATTAGGATTATATAATGTTGCACGTGATACGAGACAAGCATCATAGGGACACATATCATATTATTTTCACACGTACGTTGCATTGACGCGGAAGGAAAGCATGAAGGTGTCTTCGTCATACGATATGTCATAGATGTCGTAGATAATCGGCGGTGAAGTGTCGACGGTATACGGCTGAGCATGACATACATCTAGTACTAGGGGGCCGTACTCAATGTTGTTGATGGCACGAACTGTCACGTAATAGTCCGCATCTAAAGTGGAAATGGGAGCAAGGAAATGATGTTGATGTAATACATACAGTATGGTGACCGGCAAACATGTTTCTAAAGACAGAGTGTTATTTCTAACAAAAATATACCTGATTAATTTCATTTGTTTGAGGCATATTACTTCCGTAAATGTCATTATTAGTGCTCTGTTGTACACAATATGACAATACTGATTTAACATCTGCTCTACGTTACATGGAAACAGGAAATAAAGGGTCCGCAGCAAGTAAATATGCAATATACAATACATCGTATAATGTTATTGACTGAGGTGTCACCGAAAGGCAAATGCACATAATAGTATGCAAATTGCATTTGCATTCAGGCCATATTAAACACTGTGTAATGTGGCTCAAACCATATTTGAATGAAACTTACCGCGAAGGTCAAGAGGGAAAGCGATACCAGTATTCGTCCATTCTGTCTTCGACGCAAGGTGTTGATGGGGGTCGGTATGTGGGAATACGTCGTCTCCGCAAACAGTTGTCCCCACAGCCCATGTATACATCAGTATGCCCGTCTCATTGTCGTGAATTCCGTCCCAATTCGCTGTAAATTATACCAAATACGTTGCATCACTAGTTTGTTTTAACTACATAGTTGCCATTTTATTTAACACTTTCCAAGGCTCGAAATTGCGAACACTTAGTTGCAAATGTGACTGTAATTTCAAAACTGCGACTAGATAAAATGCTTTATGTTTGTTTGGCCAATACGTCTGATAACATTATTTACTCAATACAATGTGATTTCAAACAGCTTTAGATGTTCCACAGGTTGGGTTTTGTTTGACAGTTATCGGAAACAATAATACAACTGGTGCAAAGTTTTCTCGCATCGCAGTTGGTGATTGGCATGTTATTGGATCAACTTGAAAAAGTCGGAACCCAATGTGTAATTAGCACAAATCACCTGTGATCATGCGAGTGGCCCGGGTGAATTTCTTGTCCACGATAGGTTCGTGGCCGTTGAAGACGGTGAGTGAGCCTTCGCCATCAACAACGATTCTGTCGAGAGTGTGCTCTTTGTTATATATGCGTTCATGTTTGTAAATGCAACTCAACACAAACCTAAATAAAAAGTTTATGTAGCTGCGCCTAATATACGGAATGAACTCCCTATCATTTAAAGATCATCTGGAGCTATAGCTATCTTCCGCACCAAACTCAATACATATTTGTTTCGAAACTGCATTTCCACTTTAAGCCTTCGGATGTCCCTCGTTTCGATAATAATATCGTGTTGAACAATTCTGGTTCCGCTCAGTTTATTGAGTTTCTGAGGATTTCGACGCTATATAAATGTTATTATTATTGTTATGATTATGATTATGATTATGATTATGATTATGATTATGATTATGATTATGATTATGATGATGATTATTATTATTATTATTATTATTATCACTATCATTATATTTATCTAAAATAAACACAATGGTAATGTTTTAAGATGTTATCATATTATAAAAAGACAACTTACCTGCGTGTTGGCGTCGTTGTCTTTGGAACACACCTGTGTTGCCATTGTTTAGGTACATAGTTCGTACAAAGGTCGTGTATGAAGATGTCTTTGGCTTTATTCATAAGAAGTCCTGGCGCCGGCGGGGTTACGTCTACCACGACGCCTCTCGACGATATAATGTTCGTGTAGCCTGTCGTAATAAGACGTAGACATCCACGGTACATACAACGATGTAACGATATAATGTTCGTGTAGCCTGTCGTAATAAGACGTAGACATCCACGGTACATACAACGATATAACGATATAATGTACGTGTAGCCCGTCGTAATAAGACGTAGACATCCACGGTACATACAACGATATAACGATATAATGTTCGTGTAGCCCGTCGTAATAAGACGTAGACATCCACGGTACATACAACGATATAACGATATAATGTTCGTGTAGCCCGTCGTAATAAGACGTAGACATCCACGGTACATACAACGATATAACGATATAATGTTCGTGTAGCCCGTCGTAATAAGACGTAGACATCCACGGTACATACAACGATATAACGATATAATGTTCGTGTAGCCTGTCGTAATAAGACGTAGACATCCACGGTACATACAACGATATAACGATATAATGTTCGTGTAGCCCGTCGTAATAAGACGTAGACATCCACGGTACATACAACGATATAACGATATAATGTTCGTGTAGCCCGTCGTAATAAGACGTAGACATCCACGGTACATACAACGATATAACGATATAATGTTCGTGTAGCCCGTCGTAATAAGACGTAGCCATCCACGGTACATACAACGATATAACGATATAATGTTCGTGTAGCCTGTCGTAATAAGACGTAGACATCCACGGTACATACAACATGTGGTTTATTGCAACTGATCCAAAATACGGGTTGAAACAATAGTGTGTGTTTGGACATTTCATTTCGCATGCAACTCTTATTAAAATGTAGTATCTATGCCGAAAATAGAGAAACAGACACAATATACAAATAATCCATGTCAATACTAAGTATTCAACTTACCGAGCACATTACGTAAATAATAGTTCAAGTACACAGTCGTATTGTGAACCATCTCTAAACTGTTGAATGTGAAAGTTGTCACATTTCCGATACCTCGCCTTTCAAAATGGTGGAACTGGCCAGTCTGGGGAACAGAACAAAGATAGCTGTAGCATAACTCTTAATCTATATAATATTATTTTTTGTGTAGCGTCAAGTGTGATGCAGAAAGGTGGAGCGTCAATTGTGGTGCAAATATATTATAGGTGTAGCATCACGTTTGATGTAGACAAGTGCAACGCCTTGTACATTGTAGATCACGAGTGTAGCATCGTGTGTAATGTAAATAGGTGCAATGCCACGTATGAAGTAGATAAAAAAAATTTGTTTCATAATCTCCACAGGTCTCCTTTATGCACGTATCTCGTCTCACCTGACTCCAATACAAATTTCAGTCGTTTTATTCATATAACATCTTCCCATCTCCATACATTCCCCCATTAAGATCTCTCATAGCTCTTACATGGCGCATCTTCTGCGCTATGTAATCTCCCAAACCTTTCTTAATTTGGCAGTGTTGCCCTCAACGTGGCTGAGTAGTTCGCACGAGCCTTGCGAGCTGTAGTCGTAGTTGAAGCTGTAGCAGACGGTAGCCGGGTATCCGAGGCAAGTCTTGGCACATGCCTCCGGGCGCTCGTAATGCTTCGTCTCCAGCGGCGTCGCCACCAAGCGGCCTTCTCTCGGTGCTAGCAAGAGTAACATGTAAAAGTAAAGATATATTAAAATCTAGCGTTGTATTCAATCCTTAGGACCATTCGCACTTCACCTCATGATAAACCTAATCATTGTGGCATCAACTCAACTTCTACGGGATTCAGCCACGCTGCAATTACAGCGCGTAGAATATTTGTTCACATATATATATATTACTGCATCTTCTTGTCAGGGGCTCATGTATAATGGTGAGTGAACTGCGGCAAAGTGGGGTGAACGAAATTGTCCAAGCTCGAAACAGCATCTCGCTGAAGAGTATGACTTTCTAACCACTATGACACTGCGGCCCATAGTGACATTGTTCGAAATCCATTGATGTAAATAAACTTCACCGGAAATATTGTTCTCAGTAGTGAAGAGGATGTATTGTTCATTAGGTGAAATATAAAAAATACAAATACAAAATTCAATAACTGCCTAAAATACACAATCATATCCCTATGTGTTGTGGTAGTTTTAATTCAGTGACGCAGTTAAGAATACATTTGTTCTGCATGCACATATAATCATGTAGAAATCAACACGAAGAACAAGGAAACATTGAATGGTCATGAAGAAAGAACTACGGGTGGCGTAGATCCATATGGCAGATATGGGAACGGCACATGCATTTGTTTGACCGTTCTATGTGTAACTATTCGGTCGCATGTTCCTGCCAAATAGTCTAGTGTTGAAGCGACGTCAACACGCTACATTGACTGACGCGTGTTCGGAGGAACTTCTCACTGCAGCAGAGTGACTAATAGGTGCGTACCTGTGAAGTGTTCGAGCGACCGCAGTCCAAGTGGGTCGTACCCTGTGTCGACGATACTGTTTGCTTTGATGCTGGATACGTTCTGCCAGTTGAGTATTTGTGTACCGTGTGTACCCTTGCCGTATCCAACGCTTACCTGAATTAGCAATACCAGTATACTCAAATACCGATTAAGTTATTCCGTATAGATGAACAAAACACCTGTCTATCGCGAATAGTATTGCGAATAAGTTTAAGCTGAATGCATCGTTTATATCTATCTAACCACCATAGTGTATGCACCAAATATGACGGCCATACGATAATCGCAGTATTATCATTGTTAATGCGCTTTTACTCCGGACGGATTGACTATTTACCTTTGCGTCAAATTCATCGCTGCCTCAAACGTTGCCCGTACGATCAGTCATACTAGATACGTTACATTGGCCGTACATGACGACTTTAATTACTATAAAGTATAATTGTTGAATAATCTAGCATAGTAAGTTTCGAAACGGCAGCAGGCTGACTTGATCTCTTGATCTTCTCGATCGACAGCCCGGCGTTCTAACCGCCGTTGTGCTAAACAATAGTACTGCAGTTAACACTCGACATGTTGATTCCATTGACGCCCTACCATCTCCGTGACGACACGGGAGTCGTCAAGTACGAGGACGGAACCTCGGAGCAGCCCGGGGTGGCTGGTGCTGGTGAAGTCGGTGGTGACGCGGCCTGTTGGCAGGGTCATGTCGTAAGACGGCAACTCACACGACGCAGTTGACGTCAATCCCATCGAATTCGTGGCTGTCACAAGGAAATAGAGAGGTATCCCTGGGATCATTTTCTAAAAAACAGATACATAAATTAGGTATGTATGTTGCTCGTCACTGCCAAGACATATATACAATGAGCACGATCAATCATGGATAAACGTGATAAATGTTCGTCCTCCGAGTGTCTTACGAAATCACTAATTGAAAGATCAATTGCCAAACCTTCAAATAAACGTTTGTCAAAACGTTCCTTCGCATACATCAGCTACATACATAACTGTATCACGAACACAGTATATATATATATATATATATATATATATATATATATATATATATATATATATATACATATATATATATATATATATATATATATATATATATATATATATATATATATACGTATATATATATATATACGTATATATATATACATATATATATATATATATATATATATATATATATATATATATATATATATATATATATATATATATATATATATATATATATATATATATATATATATATATAAATCATGTGTTGAATACGTCATTATATGTGATATCCGCAAGCATTCATTGTGTTTCCTAAAAAAATGTCATTTCATGTAAATGTAATTTCATGTAAATGGAGCCGACATAAATTTATCACAATTTACAATTAACAATCTTCGTGGCCACCTACCCTTGCGACAATTGTCGACCCGCCGCCTAGTGGCTCTTTGTCGATTACGTCACATCCCCCACTGAATGTGCCGACGCAGTAAGATAGCTCCACCTCACTGCGGTCATCAGCCACACTGAACTCGATGTTGAAGGCGGGCTCCGTGTAGTCCCGCCCCTCGATCTGAACCACTCGACAGGGTTCGCTGGATGAGCCGATGGATCGCCGTCTTCGCCCGGGGTCGTCGTCCTTGTGGTCCGTGCTGCCACTTTCACAATTGAAACACGTCTGGAATGTCGCAATAACTGTACGTGATAAGGACACCTAACACAATATATGTTTTTTCACGATGACACCTTGAATATTGATGAATAAATCAAAACATCACCAGAAATATGCATATTGTTGCTATTACGCGATGGCTTAAAAGTGAGATACAGACATGTAAGATGGCTTAAAAGTGAGCAAATATCACCACACATTATAACTATGTTTCCTTGGTATCCTTTGTTGTGTAATTTTTCCAAATAAGTGATACATTTGACACCACAAACGTAATGATATAGGAATCATATTTTCCAAGTAATAATAAAAAGAAAGTATTGTGAAGCGATTTACATAATTTGTTAATGATAAAATTGTAATGTATGTATGCACGTTGGAAACACTGCATGCATGTATCTCTAAGCCACATTTGACATTTATTATACTAGAACATATTCCATCACATAAACAAAATAGTTACCCCTTTCTTGTACCAGCCGAAATCAGGCGGCGTCAGGTCAGCTTCTTCGTCGTTGTAGTTCAGCAGGTTATTGTTGATTGGTTTTGTCTGGTA
>OY759269.1:28566300-28578800 GCA_963662155.1 Lamellibrachia columna
ACAATATATTTGACAGCATGTATTTAGTGCAGTACATTGCAACACTCTACTTATGCAACAACTACTTTACATGTTTTACATCCTCATCATATACATATTCGACATAACAGTATAGACAAACAGTTATTTCTGTATTGTTGGCTGTTTTAATAGGATTCTCATCATGACATTTCGACACTTTATGCACAACGGAATTTGCACGGAAAATAAACCAAGTGAATATTATAAGATAATGCAACGCCGATAGTTCATAGGATTGTTCGTAGAGGCCAACATGCTGACTAATCAATAGATGCCTTAATGGACAAACATCAATAAATGCTAAACAATCTGCTACAACATTAAAACGTAGTACCACTGAGAGTATCATTTGAACGTTATTTGTTTCCCGGGCTTAGCTTACGTGCATACTATCCCTACATACTATCCCTACATGCGACTTAGTTGCGTTAATGGTGGATATAATTATTAAATATTCCGAGATACGCAGAGTTGTTTTCATGATTAGCTGTGTTTATTATATCTCATCACTGAAATTTACCTGACAACACCGGCTCCAATTTCTTGAAGCGTCGAACGTGGATTTTTAATTAACTTCTTCGCTGCCTTAGCGATTCCTTCGAATGCTATCCTGATTTCCTTCCACGCCCAGGGGATGACTGTATTGGCGGTGTCAGCAACAGTCTAGATAAAAAGGCAGTTGCTATGATTTGTTTGTGTTTTCTCAAATATGTCTTCACATCGATGACACTTTCCGATATTCACACTGTATCCTGTTATATGTGAGTTCGGTTCGTGGTGTGTGTGTGTGTGTGTGTGTGTGTGTGTGTGTGTGTGTGTGTGTGTGTGTGTGTGTGGGCGTGTGTGTGTTTGTGTGTGTGTGTGTGTGTGTGTGTGTGTGTGTGTGTGTGTGTGTATGTGTGTGTGTGCGCGCGCGCGTTTGCGTTTGTAGTTGCGTATTGCGCAACCTTTGTTCGTTTTCGTGTGCGTCTTTGTGTGTGTGTGTGTGTGTGTGTGTGTGTGTGTGTGTGTGTGTGTGTGTGTGTGTGTGTGGGCGTGTGTGTGTTTGTGTGTGTGTGTGTGTGTGTGTGTGTGTGTGTGTATGTGTGTGTGTGCGCGCGCGCGTTTGCGTTTGTAGTTGCGTATTGCGCAACCTTTGTTCAATTATAATAAAGGTAACTGTTAGTTTTTATACAGCCTTGTTAAGCCAATGAAGACAATTAATAAAAAAAATTACTCAGTACCATTAACCCATGGTATACATTATTCAGTTGATTTAACTTCGAATTTAGCATATTGATTTTTCAGGTACGTATTTATGCCAGATATATACGCATATATCCTGAAACAATACAATATATTTTCAGCATTGCAATTTCAGTTGTTATGTTTAACTTGTAATCGTGTTTTTCCAATAATATTTTTACATCAATGACATGTTTTGTCTATAACATGCATATTCCACAATACAACATTTTAAACAAAACTTACCATATACAAATTCATTACGTCAGTCTTAATATCGTTGAAGAGGGTTGTGACTTTGGTAACGAAGCCTTTCAGCTGCGCGACAACTGGTGGCAGTTCGACGAACTTTCCTAATGCTCTGTACATCCGTCTTCCCAAGCGACGTAGATCGAATACTTTGCGGGGCAGTTCCTTCACTGAGGTGATTAAGTTATTGATGATGACATTGAAATCCGTGTGTTCAAACGTTGATATAAGATCTCTAAATTCATTCACCGACGTTTTGATAGTTTTAATAACTCTTTCAATAACGTTGTTATACAGGTCGGCGAACCTCTGGATTTCTTCGTAGTTGTATTCCTACAAACATAGCACAAACACCACATATGTAGCTGTAGTTGTATTCCTACAAACATAGCACAAACACCACATATGTTGCTGTAGTTGTATTCCTACAAACATAGCACACACACCACATATTTAGCTGTAGTTGTATTCCTACAAACATAGCACAAACACCACATATGTAGCTGTAGTTGTATTCCTACAAACATAGCACAAACACCACATATGTAGCTGTAGTTGTATTCCTACAAACATAGCACAAACACCACATATGTAGCTGTAGTTGTATTCCTACAAACATAGCACAAACACCACATATGTAGCTGTAGTTGTATTCCTACAAACATAGCACAAACACCACATATGTAGCTGTAGTTGTATTCCTACAAACATAGCACAAACACCACATATGTAGCTGTAGTTGTATTCCTACAAACATAGCACAAACACCACATATGTAGCTGTAGTTGTATTCCTACAAACATAGCACAAACACCACATATGTTGCTGTAGTTGTATTCCTACAAACATAGCACAAACACCACATATTTAGCTGTAGTTGTATTCCTACAAACATAGCACAAACACCACATATGTAGCTGTAGTTGTATTCCTACAAACATAGCACAAACACCACATATGTAGCTGTAGTTGTATTCCTACAAATATAGCACAAACACCACATATGTAGCTGTAGTTGTATTCCAACAAACATAGCACAAACACCACATATGTAGCTGTAGTTGTATTCCTACAAACATAGCACAAACACCACATATGTAGCTGTAGTTGTATTCCTACAAACATAGCACAAACACCACATATGTAGCTGTAGTTGTATTCCTACAAACATAGCACAAACACCACATATGTAGCGGTGTCAGGCAATTCAACGGGGAATTATTAGTTGTGGGCGTTGGGCATTAAACATAGCAGTAAAACAACAGTACAGGCATTTGAAATTAAATATTATCGGAAGATATAGGGAATATTATATACCAAAAATGTATCAAATATATGTATAGAAAAATAACAGAACACAGTAAGCTTGAAGGTGTTTGTAAAGCGATAACATCTTTGACAGTGCGGACATATTGTCAGATACCCAGTGGACCAACATGTGAAGTTGAAGTAGAGGACCGTCAAAGGTGGATGAGCTTCGCGGATGGTTGTTTAATGCTTTAATTCGACTGTTGAAGTCATGGGACGAAGACGAAGAAGACGAGAGAAAGCAGAAGATAGATGAGGAAAGGAGAACAAGAAGAAAACGAAGAAGAAGAATACTATGCGTCAGGAGTTGAAAAACCAACATATGTCGCCCACCTTCAGAATGTTCAACCCGTAGTCAATGCCCCCCTTGACGCAGAGTTCCGCCCGGAAAAAGTCGATGTCATATCCTATGATGCCAATGTGCGCTGTAGCGTAGGCAGAATCCAGAATGTCAACATCCAAATGTCCTTGAAGAGGCCCTGGAAGATACACGTTTGTACATTTGTTAATGAAACCGATAGTCTACACAAATGCATCCGGTTTTTTAATAACAACATACTATTGTTATACTATTGGTAGTAATAATAATAATAATAATAATAACATTTCCATAATAACAACAACTTGTTTTCAAGGGATAAGCTGCGACCACATTCTTTGACGTAAGACAAATGACAACTGCTGATAAAAGGTGATATAGTTTAGAGTTTGCTACACTCTAATATGGGCAAACATTGATATGATCACATCATCGCATTGTCAGGTCTTCCAGAATTCGGTCACAAGCGCCGTTTGGAAAAGGAGTATGCCTCTATAAATATATGCAAAACAACATGTCATTTACTAGATCCAAACCAGCCAGCACAATCAACACACAGCCATGACGTTGTACTGACTATTTGGAATTGCATACGGACAGTGGCGTCCTATGCGTGCTAGGACGAGAGCATACGGCTCTTCCGATATAAAACAAACTATGACCACACTCAATGACAGTAGCATAAATTATTGTGCTATTTCTACATGGCTAACTTAACACTTACTGATCTGGACTTCCAACAGATTCTTCACGATCACACCCATGGAGGCTCCCAATTTGCTGCCTCCGACATGCTTCACCCAATGGATAGATGGAGTTTCCACGCGGAAGGTGAATCCTGTCCATATTCTGGACAGAGACTGGGCTAGACTTCTCTTCATTCGGCTATGTTCTTCTTGCGTTACGTTGTGGGACCTGCGTGCACATATAAACTGAGTTAGTATATACAAGTGTAACGGATATAAATATAGCCTTAACACTTAACCAGTTTCATGAAACATACTTCTTCAGGTACACTCTTTGATGGGTTCCTGGGGCAGGACCGTTTCTAAAGTGAGAAGAAACAAACCGAACTGACCAGTTCGACAGTATTCTGCACCCAGTCGAAGCTCCCCGAAAACATTGACTCTCTTCATTTATCAGATTCTCTTGACGTATCAAAAATATAATAATGAACTGTGTCAATGCTTGCCCTATCAGCACCACCGCTGTATCTTATGTTACTTGACTTCATATGTAATATTAAGTGGAATTGTAGCGTGTATTTGTTTGTTTGTTTGTTTGTTTGTTTGTTTGCCTTACCTATTTACTCTATTGATATTGTATCCACTTAATGTTGTGCTGTAAGTGTTATTCTAACAGGGATGTACACAGTTATGTTACTGACCTGGCGTAGACCGGATCCAACAGTGTCCGAATATCTCCGCCGTACGGGTGTCTCTTGTAGCCGTTGACCGCCGCCAGGCGGACATTCTCTTCCTCATCGGTCAGTGCCATGGTGAGCAAGGCATCTGCGATCTGTCGGTAAATGACGGGGGGCATAAATACGTAAGCTAAAAGGTAATATATAATCGTGATTGATATATATAATATTACAATACGGGGATTAATATAATATTAAATAGCATGAAAGTTGGTCGGAAGCTCGAAGCGCAAATGCAGACATGTGAGCTGGAAAATATTGTTTTTCGTATTTTCCATAAAATACTACCTTGGTGTTCCAAATGTCACATTTCCACTTGTTTGGGTCGAACACATTGTTAAATATGGTATGTATCAATACAAATGCTTATTCTGCTACGTGCCTATTACATTTAAAGTGCATTCACTGGTTTGATTCAAAATGCGAACTACCCGAGGCTGTGTTCCGCTGCCTAAGTGGGCAGGTCAGTCTCTGCCAACAGGGATTCGTTTTGGCCAGTATGCTGTTGGAGTAGAATATCCACTGACACAAATATGTGTATGTATTGCCGAGTTGTATGTACACTTTGTATAGTAAGCGAAACATTGAGTACAGAAAACGATAATAGACCATACTGTCTGTACAGTTGCGAACTGTTTTAAAATAATATGGAAATAGAAGAATGGACAATGTTAGGCGCCTGTTAAAAACAATAAATTATTGAGTTTGAGCTAAACAATACCGTCGGACTTAGTTTAAAAAGGCACCAGAACGAAATCAATATACCATGATATTGGAAAAGTTGTTATCCCAAGAGGGGAAACCAACAGCACCAGCAAGAACTGTTATAATTTTTCCTATTTTCACAGGACAATCAAACATTGGAACTCAGTACAATACATAATAACCAGCATCACAGAACCCCAGCAATTTAAGCAAGCTCTAAAGAACTCAGTCCCAAACACACACGACTAAGCAGCAACCATTCTGACGGTTTGTCTCCTTATGAGTGTTAGCAAATATTCTACACAATACAAAATATCACGAAAAGGGATAGATCGCCATATCGTGTACAACGTCTGTTGGCGCCCATGATGGTGCGTAACTCACATATTTGTGCTGATACTTGGCGAGAGCGTCGACTGCGCTAGATCGGAGGGTGATGTGTGAGTCAGAGTCGTTGACGTAGGACATGAGGTGACCGAGAGACGAGTCGCTCGCTGCGTTGCCGAGAGCGTGGATGTGAAGTGTCTTCCAGTTCAGGTGGTCGTGCAGTTGTGTCTCCGTCATCAAAGAGCGCGACTCGCGGCTGTGGAACGGGTCTGGCAAACGAACCAACTTATCTCATAAGTGCTAACCGCTATATATGACAACTTTTAGTTCCCAAAAGTAAGCTTAACCTGGGCAAGCGTACGTTATCCTTAGCTGCGCCCAAAATATGGCACGAACTCCAATTATAATTCCTCTGAAATTATAGCTATTTTCCGCAAACAAATTGATGATACAATTATTCGAATTTGCCCGTCTTCACTGCGTGTTCCTCTTTATGATATAATGCTTAACGATCTGGTTTGTTGTGCCATTGAACTCTGGCCTCTGAGGGTCTAAGCAACATATAAGTTTATTATTTTTATTTCAAATGTATGCAATGGATGTATTCTAATTTAATAAGATGTGGAATTATATAAGTGCAATGGAAGGGTTTCAGTCATTATGTATTAAATCATGATGTGAAATAATAAAATAATAATAATAATAACAACAGCACCTTTTGCAACACATATACCATGGCAAGCACAACATATATACCAAGGCAATCACAACACATATACCAAGGCAATCACAACACATATACCAAGGCAATCACAACACATATACCAAGGCAAGCACAACAAATATATCAAGGCAAGCACAACACATATACCAAGGCAAGCACAACACATATACCAAGGCAAGCACAACACATATACCAAGGCAAGCACAACACATATACCAAGGCAAGCACAACACATATACCAAGGCAAGCACATTACATATACCAAGGCAAGCACAACACATATACCAAGGCAAGCACAACACATATACCAAGGCAAGCACATTACATATACCAAGGCAAGCACAACACATATACCAAGGCAAGCACAACACATATACCAAGGCAAGCACATTACATATACCAAGGCAAGCACAACACATATACCAAGGCAAGCACAACACATATACCAAGGCAAGCACAACATATATACCAAGGCAAGCACAACACATATACCAAGGCAAGCACAATACATATACCAAGGCAAGCACAATACATATACCAAGGCAAGCACAATACATATACCAAGGAAAGCACAACACATATACCAAGGCAACCACAATACATATACCAAGGCAAGCACAATACATATGCCAAGGCAAGCACAACACATATACCAAGGCAAGCACAACACGATGGGACGGCTTGTTAAACTGTTTCTCATTACTTTGACACTTATACCGCTGCACGTTGGCAGAGAGGTTAATACACGTTCGCATCCGTGGCCGTATATTGTGCAATGCATACCATGGACGCCGAGTCGATCTTCTAGTCTTTTTATGACGCCGGTTGCCCATTCTGGACGGGAATGCTGCGCTCGTTTGGCGACAGATGCCAGCACCAGTGTTGTCCGGTCGTTGACCTGTTGCGTTACCTCTTCGTCTGTGTGTTGATAATAATTATTAACAATTGTTATTAACTATCTCCGATAACGTATGCGAACGAAACACACGAACTTATGATTTATGATTAACGATTTAATTTTTAACAGTGTTACACACAACAATAGTTATAACCAAAGTATGTCTCCTCAGGTGGAATAGAGCAGCCGTAGCACCTGTCAATTATAACAGTTGTACATTGTCATATTTATATTCCGCTTAAGTTACGTGCTTCACGTAACACAAATATTATACACGACATGATAAGCAATTATTGTATGTTATCAATGCATGCAACGAATCAGAATAATAATGATAAGTGGTTGTGCAAAGAGAACTAATATATATATATATATATATATATATATATATATATATATATATATATATATATATATATATATATATATATATATATATATATATATATATATATATATATAAATATATATATATATATATATATATATATATATATATATATATATATATATATATATATATACCTGTAAATATGTATGGATGATGGAAAGCAGCATCTTCCAAAGTAGAGTAGACAATCTGCAACACAAATCGATAATATATACGTTTCTCAAATATGTCTTCAATCGTTCTGTTTATCATTCATTGGTATCATCATTTTAAATTTTAATATCACATTTTCCCACCTAGTATGCCTCGTTTTTTTCCAGTTCTTAGCAAATTTATATTAACTGACTAGTCTGTATATGCGTTATGGTTACACGAACATAGTGGTGTTATTTTTACTAGAATATGGTTGTGTTATGATTATTAGAACATAGTGGTGTTATGTTTGCTAGAACATAGTAGTGTTATTGTTACTAGAATATTGTTGTGTTATGGTTACTAGAACATGGTGGTACTATGGTTATTAGAACGTGGTGATGTTATGGTTAATATAACATGGTGATGTTATGATTACTAGAACATGATGCGTTATGGTTACTAGAACATGGTGCTTTTATGTTTACTAAAACTTGGTTTTGTTAAGGCTACTAAAACATGGTGGTGTTATGGTTACTAGAACATGGTGGTTTCATGGTTGCTAGAACGTAGTGATGTTATGTTTACTATAACGTGGTGGTGCTATGATTTCTAGAATATGGTATTGTTATCGTTACTAGAACATGGTAGTGTTATGGTTACTAGAATATGGTAGTGTTATGGTTACTAGAACCTGGTGATGCTATATTTACTAGAATATGGTGGTATTATGGTTACGAGAACTTAGCGGTGTTATTTTTACTAGAACATTATGCTTTTATGTTTACTAGAACATGGTGGTGTTATGCTTTCTAGAACATTGTGATGTTATGCTTACTAGAATATGGCGGTGCTATGAGGCCTCACACAAAAATCTCATTCGAGTAATTACGCTAATTTAACATTTGAATAATGTCATATTGCTACCGAGATGTAAACAGCAAATGTCTTCTTACATCAGGGGTTGGAGACGACAGGTCAACCAATTGAAACAAAGCTCGCATCAGCAGCTCGGCCTCAGGACGCTCGGCATGGAAGACATGTTGCATCATGACTGTGTAGCAGTCCCTAGTGTGTGCAGTGCCAAGGACGTCAACTATTGTTTGGCGTATAACTTCTGACTGTGTCTCCTGAATGTGGTATTTCGTCAACTTGTCGACATCCTCCTGGCCCAAACGCTTCATCAGCATCACAAGGTTTCGGAAGCACGGCAGGCCAGTGTGCACACCTACAAATGACAACATTATTTTCATTAATATTGTGGAATACGTTCAGCGACAATCGAGTTTAAAGGTACAACGGCTGGCCGTTTTTATTGTAAAATCAAGTAATATAGAATCTACTGTGTAATTATATCCTATCATCTGCCCAAACTAGTTTTAAAGATCCACATTTAAAAAGTATAGTTTGCAGTTGTCTGTTTAATTTGGAATGTTCGGGTCGAATATCATGTTTACATTGCATGCATAAATGCTACGGTTGTAAACTATGGGTCAGCCACCTGATGTCGTGAACGCCTGACCCTGATATTCTGTCTTCACTAGTATTGGAAACTGATGACATCTATTCACAAACACACAGAACGATAAAGTTGATATTCATGAACATATAATTGTGAAATTGCAATAACAAATGTACATTAAAACACATTTAGGCGGGTAATATGTCAGAATATATATATATATATACATATATATATATATATATATATATATATATATATATATATATATATATATATATATATATATATATATATATATATATATCGTTGATGATATACAACGTAATTGTTACTATAAACAACGAGATATATATATAGATAGCCTTAAAACCACAATTGCTAACTTAATACACTCCGCTTAACATTACCAGCACCGCGATATCATCGCAATAGTTATCTTTATTAAAATCAACCAATATCTGTTATAGGAAAACTCACCTCCTGTCCGCGCTTTGACGATACAGCTCAAATTTCCATTGAAATCCTCCTCAATATCAACCAGATTAAGTTGCGAAGGCGATATCTATAACAATTATTCGGAAGTAATAGCAATAATCGTGGCGAACATGGCTAATCATAACTTATGTGTTAATAATCTTCTAAATTTGAAACAACATTGCGTACATCGACTAATATTGCACCGCTGTTGTATGATTAATTATATAATGTGTTCAGTAAAACACACATTCTTTATGGCATCCCTTTAGGCTAACGAAAGTACCATTTCAAATACAACACAATATCAACACCATGGTACATCCAATGACTTCGTGGTCATTGTCATCTACTTAACTGCTTATGGAATGCTTGGGGAAATAACATTATTACTGAAAGTCATATTTCAATGGCAAGTGAGATAATGCATTATACACCGACCGAATCCACTTTCAAGCTGCTGTTTCTCATCCCATTGTTAGTGTCATCAACTTCATCTTCCATCACATCCCTCGCCATCTGCTCAGTGGTGACAAATATCAACACACCTGAGGAAGTTCCTCCCATTTTGGGCATATCTGAAAGGCGCACAAAATATTCATGTGTAGTACCAAAATCAACCAATATTGTAAAATATCTATATGCACAATGTATATTTTAAAACCAATTATCTAGTAGAGTATCGTACTCTTAACGAATCGAGAGGTCTATCAAGGCGTGTACATGCAGTAATACGTTCAATGAATTCTACCTGACTATTCCGTTCGTTATACACAGTGGGCATAAAATCATAAAGAGCAATTAAATTAATGTTATTGAGTCTATGACTGATAGATGCACATCAACGACACCCAATTTGATCAACAGGTGTTCTTAAAACCAAGTGCATGGAGAAAACACCTCTATGTAAAAACAAACAAATATTACACCGCGAATGCCTCGTCGTAGACAAGAAAGCAATTATCCTTCTCACAAGTATGTATATCCTATTATGTTGATTGTCTTACTATGATAAAAGCGTTTCAAAATAATGGGAATGCGTACTTATCTGTGAGTTTCCCTTCTCCATTGCGTCGCTAGCTTCCGGAACTATCGTTCGGTAGCTACAAATTATTGTCATCCGTTAATGTATACACGAATATATACATCGACTGTTTATACCATTAATATAATATACTTAGCATACATGCTTACTTGTTCAATATATTATTTGGTGCTGAACATTTAGGTGAAAATGGGTTTCGTGAAACAAATAATGTGTTTTCCTCTGGTGTAATTTTATGCTGTGAACCACGTGAGACAAAAATGCCAGACCATAACACTGTCCAACAGTGATTTCTACCAACTCATCCCAACTTAATGTTAAATTACCTATGGCTTGTTAATAAATATATTGCAGTATTGCATATTCATAGGTCATTGTACCTTTGCGCTACTTCGTTTGGCGAATGGAATGATTCTTCCACAATAACCTGTTGAGGTATCCCCATTTTCGTGTTCAAATGCACAACCTGCAATGCAAGGTTATTATTAATTGAATGACGTTAGCACCATATATTATATATATATATATATATAGGCCATATATATATATATATATACATATACATATACATATACATATACATATATATATATATATATATATATATATATATATATATATATATATATATATATATATATATATATATATATATATATATATATATATATATATATATATATATATATATATATATATATATTATATATATATATTAATAATGCTCCAATCTAATCAATTGAAATATAACAATCTCAAGACTAACATCGTGTATTTTTTATTTTTTATACCTTAATTTGATGCTGGTCTGCGTTTGTCATTGCCTTTGTCAGTCGAGTCTTTGTGAATACAATCTCGTCGTCCAAAGATCTAGCTTCGTACTCGGCTGAATGGATCCCTGTGTTAAAATACAAATGTTTGATATGCACATAACAATGGAAATACAATAAATACTCCATTGACGTGCACAATACCCAAACACTCCATACCATAGCAACGTATATTGTATTAGTGTAAACAACAGCCAATGCCTACATTTTCTTCATTTTGATATGGAGAGGAATTATAAATATTCACCCCAACTATAAATTAATGTCAGGATCACCAATGCTTAAAACATCAAAGAACCACACATGTATTCTACAAACCTAGTAGTGATGAACGTTATTGCATTCTAATCAATAGAGCATTGTTTTCTGTAATATTGCAACTTCCCTGGAATTCCACTAGGTGGCGATATTGTGGCTCACAGCTGAATATCAGCCTAGCTAATACATCAACAGTGCTTATTACCATATTGTGCAATAAAGAACTAGGTGAAGCTGGCAATAATACAGATACATATACCCGAACAGATGCCAATGACACAATAGTATGTTTCTTGAAAATAAGAAATATATGTGATATGTAAGGTATTTCATTATTCCATCAAAATAAAAGTAGTAAACCATATTTCGTCTGCCGAACTCCTGCACATTGCGGAAAAACGGAGGCCACTCTGACATGAGTATCTCTAGTGTAATGCCTGACACACGATACCAAGTGTCATCCTTAACAAACGATACACGCAGTGCGATATGAATAACACATCCAGGAGAACACGTACCTTCGTGTCCAGTTTCTTTCACGCGATACGCCCAATGTGACTTTGATGTTTTCTGTGAGTCGGACACGACCAGCTTCGAAGAGAGCGTCCCGAGGAGAATCTTCTTGAGCGACAACGCGACTGGATCCTCGTCAGCCGGATAGTAGACGCGCTGGATCTCACCATCGCCAGACATGTCGAAGGACAGGC
>OY759269.1:28583800-28603800 GCA_963662155.1 Lamellibrachia columna
GCGTGCATGCGTATGTGTGTTTGTGAATGTGCGTGCGTGCTTGCGTGCGTGTGCGTGCGTGTGCGTGCGTGTGCGAGCGTGTGTGCCATATATATATATATATATATATATATATATATATATATATATATATATATATATATATATATATATATATATATATATATATATATATATATATATATATATATATATATATATATATATATATATATATATATATATATATATATATATATATATATATATATATATATATATATATATATATCCTGCAAAACTTATATGGTGATATTATGTGTCAACACTTCCAGAATTCTGCAAGGTCTTTGGTACAAGACGTAAGTACGTAGCGCCATATCAACAAAACAAACACCTGCTGCTTACAGCCACACACCTATCGTATTTCCAATGCAAATTAAAAAAATCGTATTTCCAGTACAAGTACTGCCACAAGAGTATCGCATTTCCAACACAAACACTTATTTCACAAATCAAACGAACACGTTCTCGGAAAATACTATTGCGGGGCGCATTTAGCAATCTTTTGCCAGGTCAGATGTATTACAGTCATAATTGATATGCCTATTTATATAGTGGTACTGTATCGACATCTTGCATACAATTTTCTGGAAATATACTATTATTGTGCGCTAGTTAGTTAGAAATGATTTCAAACTTCGATGTTGGACAGTGCACGAAACTGGTTTCGTGGATGACTCCCACTTTGGAAATATTGTTTTGAATCCTCAGGTCCCTGTTCTGGCCATACAAATTGAAAGGTAAAATACTGTGACTGGGAATGGATCAGTCTGAACAATTTAAACGAATGCGTTTCTAACTGAATAAGCTTCTAGAAAGAACGAGTAAACCGCATAATGTATACGTATTCTTTTCGACGAATGAGCCCGTGAAAACATAAGCTTTAGAGTGTGGACGAAATAAGCGATTGCCGAGGGAGCTTGTGAAATTATAATTTTTGCGAGCTGGAATTTATTAGATGTTCATCGGCGTTCATTCAACATTATATAGTGTTCAGTACTTAATGTGTTTGATATACATTGATCTCGCAGCATTTGTCCTGATTCTATTAATGCATTTTGCATTTGTCACAAACACACATGGAAGGATGCGGCATTACCAGCCTGTATGCCTGTATCCTTAGATGTATATTATAATGGCATCTATATGAAGTATATACTCCAACCATTACGTCCTGCGGATCACTACTGTATACGTCACGAAGACAACGCTAAATATGTGTGAATTAATTTAATTGTCAAACACAAACGAAGACATGATCGCCTTGCATACCAGAGGCATTTTATTGTTGCAAATGAAACAACTACAAAACACTGGATCGATCACACATTACGAGTCCTATTGAATCGATTGATATAAGTAGTAGAAAGACGCTAAATGGTCAAATTATATTTCAAACCAATCATGATGCATATATACTAATTCACAAATTGCAAAATGCAATAAACTGTGTACATATGTACGCACTAATAAACACTGCAATATCTAAAATATTTGTAGGTAAGTCGCTATCCAAGCAAAATGTGTCAAAATGTATCAAATAAAAATCCATAGGTTCTATATATGACGAAAAACTGAAGAAACACATTGTATTGTTGCTTTTATTATTATTGTTATTATTATTATTATTATTATTATTATTATTATTGGTATTTGTGTAACCAGCAGTATGCTGAGAAAATTCATGTACAACAAATAATGTATTTAAGACCTTCACAAAATGTGTAATTTGTTGCACAATATAATATTTAAGAAATCATGTTCTTGATCGTTCTGATATTATTCATTTAGTTTTGTCGGACGGCGGCCATCATTGACACAATGTGTCGTTTTGAACAGCTAAGTCGTATTCGACAGAATGTACCGGCATAATCACCTATGCAATTAGGGGCTATATATATATATATATATATATATATATATATATATATATATATATATATATATATATATATATATAAACGACGCCATATAAATTGTTGTTCCTTTAATTATAATGCTGTTTTGGCATTTACGTCATTGCTGTTCTAAAATAAATATATATATATATATATATATATATATATATATATATATATATATATATATATATATATATATGTGTGTGTGTGTGTGTGTTAGAACAGCAATAACGTAAATGCCAAAACAGTATTATAATTAAAGGAACAACAATTGATGTGGCGTCACGGCGAAGCTTTCTTGCTCGGTATATAGAGCATCAACTTATACATAGCACTAAATGACATTGTCATAGTAAACTAATTTTATGTCAAAAGAAGGAAAACACGACGTTCAAACGCGTAGTTGGTATATAAATGTGCAGGGATAACTGAATAGTCAATGTCGTTAACGGTGTGTCGTCAACTCGAGGAAACTAAATGTCAACAGCTGAAGCCAGCGTGCACATTTGTTCCACGACAGTTCTCTAGTCCCTTGGTTTAACACACGTAGTTTGCGTAGCCTACGAGACGGCGAAGGGAGGTGAGCTCTCTGTAGAAGTATTCCCGTCCAGAAGTCGTCAGGCTGGCCTTGTCCGGCAGGACAACGGGGAAGGACCAACGGCTGGTGCCCCGGTCGATTGCCCAGCGGTTGCGCAAGTTGCGGACGGCAGTGCAGAATCCCGAGACGATGATACAGTCGATGCGGTCCCGGAACATGACTTCATGCAGGTCAATGCAGCTGATGGAGGTCTGTAAGTACAGCGACTTCAGCTTCCCTATCAGACACTTGTTTGTTTCCGTTAGCCAGTTGCGACCCTGGAACATGTATGGAAACGATGAAGGAACGAAGGGACGAACAAACGGACGGACGGACGGACGGACGGACGGACGGACGGACGGACGGACGGACGGACGGACGGACGGACGGACGGACGGACGGACGGACGGACGGACGGACGGACGGACGGACGGACGGACGGACGGACGGACGGACGGACGGACGGACGGACGGACGGACGGACGGACGGACGGACGGACGGACGGACGGACGGACGGACGGACGGACGGACGGACGGACGGACGGACGGACGGACGGACGGACGGACGGACGGACGGACGGACGGACGGACGGACGGACGGACGGACGACTAATTATATCTACTTTGTCCAGTAACCTGATAGTGATGAAAGACAATATGCATAAGGTTTGATCCATATCAACATGTAATTCAACTTCACATCGCTCCACATTTCACATTCGACGTCAGTGCCAATAACGAAGACGTACACAAGACGGAACGATTGACGTGTTGTTGTTGTTGTTGTTGTTGTTGTTGTTGTTGTTCTTTGTCGTTGTACTCTTCCCAACATAAGTTCGAGACAGGGGCTGATGCAATAGGACCATTATTGATTAAATCATAATTAATTGACCGGAGGACAAATCTCCTTACAGTATACGCAGGATGCAATACTACGACATGATTACGTGTATTTCCCCACACAACCAGTACTGTGCATTCACCGCTGTGTCCTATTACATACGCCGATATCCGCCACTACACATGGCGCTCGTGGTGGGTTGCTCCATTACCACAGCTTGTTTTTGACAGCAACTAAATCAGGTCCCATCCAATTGGTGCAATGCATGTTAGAGTATGTGAATCTATAAATGACATGTTATATATTTGCCCATGTGTGTGATATTTTACGTCCCCTGGCATATACACCAGGTACAGGGAACAAACGGCTTTTGTTGTATCATCCAAACGACACAGGCAAAGTGCGATGAAAGAAATTGCCCAGGCTTCGACAGGGCATTAGGTGCACTCGAACTCCTGTCCTCTCGATTGACAGTCCGGCATTCTAACTGCCGAGCTACTGCAACTAAGTGACATAAAAACCGTATGTTCAGATACCTGTGAGTCGAACACCTCCTTCTGCTTGGACAGATCCTCGCAAACGGGAAGCTCAAAGTCGGACACGTGACTCGTTCCGAATACGTTGCACGGGAACCTTTGATTGAAGCACTTGTAGAACCGGCAGTCGCCAGCATTCGCGTAGTCGAGGCACTCAGACGTGTCATCTGCACAAGAATAAATGTGTTGTGTATACAAAACACTAAACCGGCCAACTTTTAGCATGGAAGCAAATACCATCGATCCTCCACAAAGCTTTATACCATCAAATCGCCGTCAAACCTATTCTTCACAACAAATCGAGTGATTGTTTCCGCTGCATTCTCCTAGCTGACATGTTCAAGTGTATTTTTCCACGTACAGTTGCTGACGGGATTTTCTGTAGCCTCTGCATTTCCAACAGTTATGAACATTCCTGTCTTAAATGCAGAGTCGAACGTAAGTTATTCTTAGTAGCGAACATCCTCCACAGACACGCGGGCTTATCTCGGCGGTGAGAGATAATAATTAATTAGGTTGCTAGACTATAAAAATGTTTTATGATATTCACCTTGTTACGTTGCAGTTATTAAAATGTACATGTATCCAAAGTGTAAAACGATTAAACAAAATGTAATCAATGTACTGCTATTTAAAAAATGGTACTCATTTAGACGTATTTTGAAGCAGAAGTTAAGCACCAATACTATTGCTAGTTTGTGCTTGCAAGCTGTTATGACGAGTAAGCTTTTAGTACCTCACTCGTCATAAAAAGCGGACTCATAATCTGAGAAACCCAGCAGTGGTCGCACTACAGTGATCAAGACAGTACACACGACCGCATCAAAGATAACTTACGTGTCTCGACCTTAGTCGTCAATACACCCTCGTCCTGGTGTTTTGTCGTAAGACTCGGTCGTAGTTTGGCGTAGCCACGTTTACTAAATTCGCGGAGGTCATTCAATGCTGTTGCCGATACTTTGTTCCTGCAGTGCGCATGTGCGTCTAAGATCTAAAGATTATACAATTTCCATAATGCATTAAACATATCTATATAATTAAAAAGTCATGCATATTAGGTACCATTCATAATGTTAGCATATATGTCCGTCCGTCCGTCCGTGTAAGTATATGTGTATGTTTGTATGTGTGTATGTATGTATGTATGTATGTATGTATGTGTGTATGCATGTGTGCATGTATGTATGTATGTATGTATGTATGTATGTATGTATGTATGTATGTATGTATATATGTATGTATGTATGTATGTGTGTATTTATGTGTGTATGCATGTGTGCATGTATGAATATATATGTGTACGTGAATGTGTGCGTGTTTGTGCATGTGTATATATTATGTACGTATGTGTACATGTGCGTAAAGCTGTACGTATTAATTAATAGTTGCGTTGTGTGTGTATTTCCGTATGCGTGTGTATTAGTGAATATAAATGTACGCATTTAATACCTCTCTCCATGCAGCATGCGAGTATTGACCCCACACTCCTGTCGGTTCGTACACTTTCCAAAGAGCATTCCAATTTGATTCGTCAACCGCCATCTTGCAGAAGGCGACACGGCTGTCTACGTAACAACCAGCAAGGGATTCGAAGGCTGTTATTTTGATCGTGTCACACGTGTGTGCTCCTTTGTACACCGGCCCCACTGCCTTCATTACACACCTGTTCACCTCATCCACCCATTTCTTTCCCTGGAGACATTTACAATAATATTATTGTGTAAAACAGTGCTGTTTACTTAACTTCAGTACCATCTGTATTCATGTTTTGAGGCGATGTATCTCTACATCTCGTTGCATCTCTGGATGGCATAATCGACTAGATCGAAAATTGGCTGACTGACAGAAGATATCGTGTTGTAGTAGATGTGGAGGTTTCAAACCGGAAATCAGTTTTGAGTGGGGTAACATAGGGATCAGAATTAGGACCTTTATTATTGTTAATATATATATATATATATATATATATATATATATATATATATATATATATATATATATATATATATATCAATGACTTTGACGATAATATAACAAGCAACGTATTAAAATTTGCGGATGATGCAAAAGTGTTTAGAAAGGTTAACAACGATGGTGATAAACAACATTCCCAAAACGATATAGACACATTAGTTAAATGGTCTGAAAAATGGCAGATGTTATTAAATTTTGGAAAATGTAAATGCCTACACACAGGACATGGTAACTTGGATGTAAACGTTAAAATGGGTGATACTGTTCTGGGTACTACCGTAAAAGAAAAGGACTTAGGAGTAACAATAAGTGTTGAAATTAAAGTTTCAGAGCAGTGTGATATTGCAGCTTCAAAGGGTAATCAAATTATTTGGTTAATTATGAGAAATATATTATAATATCGTAAGGAAAAATACAGAATTACACATACGCATAAAGCAATAGATAGGCCTAATTTAGAATATTGTATGCAAGTTTGGAGACCATACTGTAAGATCGATACAGATACGCTTGAACGAATACAGAGCCAAGCCACTCAAAGGATTCCAGAACTTACATACCTTAGTTATGAAGAACGCCTAAAGGAATGTGGCTTAATGACCCTAGAGACAAGGAAGTTTAACAAGATTTGCCATCCCAGCCAAAGGCCCAGAAGGCAAGTGGACAAGGAAGCAATTGGCTTATCGAGAGTCCAACAATGTTCGTTTATGTGTAACCCATCCTCATGAGATATGTATAAACCTTGTTTTTAAACATATTCATGTTGCTAGCAGTTAACACAATCCGTAGACAATTTGTTCTATTCATTTATTGTCCTTTGTGAGAACGAGTACTTCCTGATATCCAATATACACTGATCATTTACCTACATCCTTAATTTTACCTCATGTCCTCTAGTTCTGCTATCTTTCTTGAGTAAGAAAAACATATTTCTATCAACAATTTCAACCCATTCAATATCTTATAAACTCCAATCTGATATATCTTAACCTCCTTGTCTTAGAGTTGCTAAACCACATTCTTTCAGGCGTTCTTCATAATAAAAGTCTCTCAGTTCTGGAATAAGTTCAGTTAGCCTCCTCTGTATGCGTTCAATTGTATTTATATCCTTCTTTCTTTTATACAGAAGTATAATTAGCTTTTTTCCTTGTATGTTATGTTTATCCTAATCAACCCAAGAATTGTATTACCCTTTGAAGTTGCAATACCACACTGCTCTGAAACTTTCATATCAGCGCTTAATTTAATTCCTAAGTCCTTTTCTTTTACAGTAGTACCCAGAACGTTCCCATATCATGTATATAGGCATTAACATTTTCCAAAGTTGAACAACATCTGCCATTTCTCAGACCATTTCACCACTCTGTCTATATCGTTTTGTAAATGTTGGTTATCGCCATTAGTATTAACCTTTCTAAACACTTGTGTGTCATCCGCAAATTTCAGTACGTTACTTGTTATATTATCGTCCAAGTCATTTATATATATATATTAAGAATAATAAAGGTCCTAATACTGATCGTTGTGGTACCCTACTGATTTCCAGTTTGAAACTTCTCCACCTACAAAAACACGCTGTCTTCTGTCAGTCAATTATGCCATCCCCGATACCAAGGGCTTTTAATTTAAGTATTAATCTTTGATGTGGCACTTTGTCAAAAGCTTTCTGAAAATCTAGGTAGATAATATCTACTGGCGATCACTCGTCTATCCACTTAGTGATTTCTTCCAAAAACATTACATATTTATTAATATGGTTTTTAATTAACCTTTCTAATAATTTACAAATCACTGACGTTAAACTCACTGGTATGTAATTACCTGATTATTATTTCTCGAACTCTTATTAAATAATGTTATGATGTTTGCTTCTTTCCATTCAAATGGAACAACTCCCTATTTTAATGACAAGTTGAACACTCTTACAAGTGGTATACTGATTTGTTCTACTGTTTCCATCAGAAGTTTTGGAAGAATTCCATCCACTCCCTGTGATCTATTGTCCTTCATTGCCTTTATGTTCTTAGCTACCGTTTCTGGAGTTACAATTAACTGTCCTAAATAGTCAGATTTAGCCTCCTGAAATGTAGCATCAGCAACTGGTAATGAACTAATATCTTCTTTGGTAAACACTGAACTGAAGTAACCATATAGGTATTCCGCCATTAAAAACCCCTGTGATATTATATTTCCAGCACTGTCTTCTAGAGGTCCAACCTTATCTTGTACGTTTTGTTTACTTCTGACATATGCATACAAACTATTGCTGTCATTTTTATGTTACACGCTAGTTTTTGCTAATAGCTTGTTTTAGATTGTCTAATTTCAGTTGTTGCTGCATTAAGTGCCTCTTTGTAATTTGCATGGTCTTCATCCTTTCTGGTACGTCTATAAACCATTCACATAATTTGCTAATCAGATATTGAATGGTAATGAAAATATTGATAGAAATATAATAAGAAAATTAGTAGAATTAGAGGACACGAGGTAACATTAATAAAGGATCAGTGTGGATTGGATATCAGGAAGTACTTGTTCTCACAAAGGACTATGAATTAATTGAACAAATCGTCTACAGATTGTGTAAATGGTAGCAGCCTGAATATGTTTAAACAAGGTTGACACACATCTCAGGAGGGCGGGTTACACATCAATGAAAACATTTTTGACTCTCGATAAGCCAATGGCTTCCTTGTCCACTTGTCATCTGGGGCTTTGCCTTGGATGACAATCGTGTTAAATATTGTTAAATCTTGTTATAATTTCGCATAAAATGTCTCTCTGCATCCCGTGTTGTCTCGCAGAATCTGGTTGTTTTTCTCTGCGTCTCGTTTCAATATAATCGTCTTATGTAGACAAACGTATGCTTGTGATGTACATGATTTTCGAAAGCATACGAACAATATGTTTGTACAATGCGCCAAACTACTCCTCCATTTACAGCGTTCACCGACGACATATTTCAATATTTGTTTGTTATTTTTGTATTCGATGTGTTGCATTAAGTTAATTTCAATGGCATCATTACGTCATGCTTACGTCGTTGGTAAATTCCCTGTGAAACTTGGACAATCTCTGACAGTATTCATAGCCGAAGCCCACTGCGTAGCCGTCGTCGCCGCAAGGAACGGCCAAATCCGCACGTTTGTAGAAATCGCAGTTACCTTTCTCCGCCAACGTTGTGCTGCCTGAAATAGGCGATTACAACAAAACCACGGTAATTGTCCTGCTTTCTGGATGTCAACACCAGATGTTATACAACAAAGATGCAGATGTGTTGCAGAATGATTGGGGCCACGTTTTGCTTCCCTTTCAGCGGAGTAAGTCACGCAACCGAACAGTCAACACATAAACAACCGAACAGTCAACACATAAACAACCGAACAGTCAACACATAAACAACCGAACAGTCAACACATAAACAACCGAACAGTCAACACATAAACAACCGAACAGTCAACACATAAACAACCGAACAGTCAACACATAAACAACCGAACAGTCAACACATAAACAACCGAACAGTCAACACATAAACAACCGAACAGTCAACACATAAACAACCGAACAGTCAACACATAAACAACCGAACAGTCAACACATAAACAACCGAACAGTCAACACATAAACAACCGAACAGTCAACACATAAACAACCGAACAGTCAACACATAAACAACCGAACAGTCAACACATAAACAACCGAACAGTCAACACATAAACATTTAAACTGCTCTGTGAGGAACCAAGAATATCGATGTTTGATACTAAACGAAACATTTGACGAGTGAAAGGGGGCATTTCATGAAGAATGAGAATGGATGTGAGATTTCGTTTTGTTTTGAGAAGGTCACATATGATATATGTATAAAATTGATACAAAGTGAGCATTAAGAGTCACTAACCGTTCGCCTCCCAAAAGTACACTTTCTTCGCACGCCTACTGTGGTCCGATATCTGATGCATCGCGTGGCCGTTCCAGAGTCCAACGGAGCCTTCACTGCCGTCATCAAGTGGGACCTCAAGCATCAAGATGCCGCTCTGTCCGGTCAGCTCCGACACCGACGAGGAAGTCAGTGGATCCCCGTACTTCTCCGACAGATAGATCTTCAGCTCGGCCAGCTTGTAGATGTACACCTTGGTGTTGCGGCCAATGATTGAGCTCGTTGAGTGCGTCTTCGGGATGTTGTGGCCGTACATCTGGTTGAGTGTGAAGGAGAGGCGAATTGCGTCCGTCGTCACCTGGCGTGTGTCCACCCGACAGTTGCCAGCGATCTTCTTGGTCAGGACCGCCTCGCTGTATATACCGCCATGCCCCTGGTCGCCAGGGTAGGCGGCCACCAATGTCGTGTAGTCCGGGAGATAGATTGACGCATACTTAGAATAGGAATCGCCTGAAGAATATCCATGCCATCATATGGTCATTAGTTGTTATCCACACGTTGTATAATCGTAATATATAAGTAATGTAAACGACACTAAGGCATGTAATTGTTATCATTATGCTTACATCATGTATTGTTATATTCCACTAGTGTTGCCTATGCATTCGTTTAGTATAATTTACACATTATTATATTGCAACTGTGCTATACACTTTATGTCACACTGCACTGCGCTATATTCGTAGTGTTTATTTACTTAGTGTCTTATTGCAATGGAGCTAATTATTTTATTATCACATTACGTAGAAAATTATTAAGCACAGATGGTTGTTGGGTGTGCATTAATATGAATTTATTATGTAGATAATTTCGTTCAACTATAGTGCAGATCGTTTTTTTTAAGAAAACCACGACCGCACAATATTTACCTCTTGGTATTTGCATAGTCTTGTACAAGTCGGCAGCAGCACCTCCGGCCCCAGTTTCACAACATTCGTAGTCGGTCTTTTCGTACGATGCAGCGGCCTTAATTAGAATTCGTTCACACACTCGCTGCGTTTCATATACTAACCTGGCTTCGCTACCAGACAACACCTTGAATTGATCTGCTCGCTTCTTGCTAGACAACAGCTTGAAACCTTCGCTGTAGTATCCCTGTAATACGTGGCTCAGTTTCAAGCTAGGGTCGTCCTTCAGTAATTCCGGAAGTCGCTTTCCGATGATAAACCCGTCGATATCACCCACCAACTCGGCACGCGTCACATGCTGATCCGGCTTTATGGTATTCCTCAGTGTATACCTCGGAGGGCAGCTGGACGTTTCCCACATCCCGGTACCACCCATCATGACAGCACCATTTCTCCTCCTGTTTTGTCGATTGGCGATGACTTTAGCAAGATTCCCCGCTACCGTAACGCCGTAGAGATTACCTGTAAAGCCAGCATGGATGCCAGCGATAACATGCCCTATAGCCACAACGTCTCCGCTTGCTTCGATCACTCCGACTTCGAGGCGGTTCTCCCGGCCCACCAAGCCGTGTGTTACCATATCACGGAGCTCGCGCCACGCAGCCCCGCCAGTGAACGTGTGTCGATCTTTCTCCACGTCGAGCATTATCTCGAAGTAGGATGATCGAAAATACTCGTTGGCGCCGACGATAACACGTGTCAAGTTGGTAATGTCTAGACGCGTCTCGTTCTCCAACTGTTTCACGAGACCGACGACGTGGCTGATTGAGTACACGGGGATACGGCAGCTTCTGGAAATATACAGTCGTCTCACTTTGTGAGGCTTCTAGAAATTTATCACGATACGATTGTATTACAGTGGACTCCGCTGAATGCAATCACGTATGACAAAAGCAATTTGATTCTAATTTCAAATTCATTTAGCGAAAAATCAGACCTAAATATTATCCACTATAACATGCTAGCTCGGTTTTGCAACGTTTGTGTGTAATGTGTATTTGTGTGTGAAGTCATTGTACAAACTATTTATTTAATTAATGTTTGGTCAATCATCAATTGAAGTGAAAATGGAAACGCTGAAAACTCACAAATTCCACCCTTGGTGAAATTTCTTAACTTTGTCATATGACCGGCAAGTGGATGTCACCCCCATGATCGGCATTTACCCACAAAGAGTTTACCATTTGGATAGCCACCATTTTGAGCTTTACCATATATAACGGCAAAAGTCCATTTCTCGTGGCATATTCTAATGCAGTGGGAACAGGACTTGATTCCGTCACATCCAATATAATAATTATACTTAACGGCTTGAAATGTTATCCCCGATTATGTTCAGTCGAGACCACTCTACTAGTTTGGATGCATTAACTAGCTGCCGTCAATAGCAGAGGTGATCAACGACCTGATTGCGTACAAGAGCGTGGGAATGTTTGCGCCTTCAAGTTATATGCAACATGGTTCTTAATTGTTCATGCTTCAAATATATATCCTCATTTTACTACATTTATCATGAACATAATACATGGAAACATTCTCCTTGCATACTTGAAAAAACAAGTTGTGTATATGTATGAAGTGCTACATATATGAACATATGCATTCATTTATTCAGTACATATCAGTGAAAGTGCTTGTGGTATCAAGTGAAATACATTAATATAATGACACTTGGTTAGACACACATCGATGCGACAATTAATCCTCCTTACCGTGCTGGAGCAGTTCCGTTTACTGCCAATTAATCCTCCTTACCGTGCTGGAGCAGTTCCGTTTACTGCCAATTTGCCAGGATCTGGAAACACACAATTATTTTCTTCAAATTCATTATAGCTGATTTTCAACATGCTAAGTTTCATATTAGTAATTATTCGTGAAATGTGATCTGCATAAAACGAACAAAGACTTAACACCGACATTGCATAATCAATTATTTATTATTGATTTATTCATATTGGTTTACTAAACGTATAATTCAAAGTTGGCATGCAATGCAATATTATTTTACCAATGTCGTTACATCGTTTTTGTTTTGGTACATTAAAGAGGAGCTGTTTCTGCTACAACATTAATCATTGTTGAAAATTGATGTATCCAAAGTAAACATGGTCATTATCGTTGATAAACTTGGTTTTTACCGTTTTTCATTATAATACCTAAACTGTATCACTGCCAAAGAACTGGATACATATGTATACATAATAAACGATACCACGCCGGTGTGGACACTTATTTCTCCAATTTCACCTGTCGCTGCCAGACTTCCCCATATCAACACAGCAACGATTGCTATTCGGCAGACCCTCGCAGTTGTCAACGCTTCCGCCATCATTGTCTGCCAAACATACAAGTTATTGAGAATAGTTACATTACAGCACCTGCACAGAGTTGTAATATCGTATAAAACGAAGCTTATATCGCTCGCAGTTTGAAAACCATTTATATCTTTCACGAGATAAATCATAATTACATCTAGCTGATGGAATACAATACTTCAACAAAATAATTATCTATGTATATACCGATCGTCAGCGTTGTCAGTGAATTTGTTCAGTTAAGAACGAGCCAATGTCGAACGAGATGGCAATCGAAAGTATATCACATTTATTCTCAAACCACCATGTCAAATATGATAAGAACTATATCACTAACCACAAGTTTGTATAGCCAATGCCGCTAAATGGATTCATACATAGGAATTCGTTTGCTCATGTGTAGTTAATGACATTAAGGTAATGCAGACCTATCGTCGCAGCTACTGTATTCACAATCGGTGTGTACCTGTTTGCGTGTAATTTCTTTAATGTCCGTAGCAATTGACATATATGAAAGTAGATACAAGAGAAATATGTGAAGAAATATATTATGTAAGTGCCTACTTTATGGGTGTAAACCCAAGAGACGCTAAATGGATTCGAGCACAGGAATTCGATTGTTCATGTGTAGTAAACGACACTAAAGAAATAAAGACATATCGACGGGGCAACTGTATTCACAATCAATGTGTACACTTGTACTTTTGTTGGATTATTAAGTGTCCACAGTAATTGACATCTATGAAACGAGGTGCGCTAGGGTCAGTCGCACGGCCAAGTGTGTTTGTAGAACACGCCACACATTGTATAACGAGTTAATTTTACTACTCGATGCACAATCACCATCGATCATTTCGCGTACTATTTTCACCCCTTCTCCGGTTTGAACATATATTGTTATCCGAAAGTGGTCTGCTTGGAATATACACGAAAGCAAAAGTTGACATTGCGTAAAATATACTATGAAATAAAATAAATAAAACATGTGCAACATAAATTAAAGCAGCAAAATGTTTGTAAACCCATCAATTCAACGACATTAACTTGAAAACATATGTCAGTAAGAATGTCCCATTCCCTTATTTGTAGAAGTGACACGTGGAAATAATAAGGCACACATGATTACTATTTGTTCATACAACATACTTTGTCGTTTTAAAAGTGAAGTCAACATTAACTAACTTTTATTGTTTTAAATATAATGATTACTATATATTTTGGCATATTTTGTTGTGGCATTTCTCACTGAACATATCTCATTGAACATTTTTCATTGAACATTTCTCATTGAACGTTTCTCGTTGAACATTTTACACCGCAAGTGAATCAGAATCAGAATCGGAATCATATATATTTGTATCAATTATACAAACGAAAATATAATACAGTTATTACTGATAAATCATATTACTAACAAACAAAGACAAACACAAACAGTTAAACAAACTGTTTACAATGCACTGTGCAGTCTGAGAAATAACATGTATGGGACAGGAGACTCCTATTAAGAACAAAATTGGTCCCTATCCGAAGAACCATCCGTGTTTTACTTTCTACAGAATTAATTTTACAATAGACTTTGTAAAATTAAAAAAGTACATACTGGGCACCACTTTGGAAAAGCCAGAATACTTTGTCAAATGGTGTAAACATGTTATTACGTGTGTCAAAATATGTTCGCAACGTACAATATAATATATAACTTACCAATACGTGTAGAGCATCTGTCAGTGATGATACAATGTTTGATATTTTGGTAAAACCAAACAAAAACACGAGGAGTTACTTGAGACATAGAAAAGTTCGTATGATCTGAACCACACGCATCAATTAAGATATACCTATGAGTTATGAGGAAACAATAATTGTAGAAAATACCACAACGGTTGTCATAGGATTGAGAATAATGGTGACATACATATTACATATGTTGGTGACATGGCCTTTGTGAGTGAAGAAGTTTAGAGATAAAAAAAACTTATTCTTACTACATATATAGCAGATGTCCTTCCTTTAGATTAGTTCATACAACGACAATGATAATATAAAATATATTGGGTAATTGGATAATGTTTAACCAAAACAAAATAATAGTATCCTTGCACATTTCCGACACACAAGAGCGATGAAAATGAAAAACAATAACAGCATACTTAAAAATGACCAAACATAAAGAAAAATGGTATTAAAAAACATTTATAACGCTCGGGAAAATTCGCACAAATTTGATTTTTGAAAGTTGAGAAATACGTCAAATGAACATCACGTTTGTCGTATTATAAACATAGTAAAAATATTTATAGATACACATAATATATAAATAATGTAAAGTAAATAAGTTGTCGATATATTTATTACGATTTACGTTTAGGAATATATGTTTATATAACTTGACAAAATGTCATGTTTGCCTTTGTCATAAAATAGATAACTAAGACTGATATGTTCTTGAATATCCTAGAGTTGCTACCTTAGACACACGATAAACCAATTGTGTATTGTAATAATACATGTGCAAAGGAACTAATGGGGTGTAAGACATACTGCGTTATACTGGGTTCAAACAAATGACTGCATACTTGCATTGATACTCGGTAATGCTGTGGTGTGCAGCTTAATTTTTGTCTCTTTATAGATTGTGGCAGGGATAATTGTTGAATTATTCTATTGTTTTGTAAAATTTGAGTATCTATCTTATAATGTCGATATTATGGTGTGATTGTTTATTTTTTGTGAACAGTGCATAGCAATGGTATACATGTTCATTCGACGTGGCAGAGAATACACAAAAACTCATACGTTGTTGCTGTTGTTGTTGTTGTTGTTGTCGTTGTTGTTGTTGTTGTTGTTGTTGTTGTTGTTGTTGTTGTTGTCATTGTTGTTGTCATTGTTGTTGTTGTTGTTTATGTTTTGTTCTTTTCCAATTCATATGATTGCCGATAATGAATGATACCGACGAACGCCCTGTTCGAAATATAAACAACTGATTATGGTAATTAAAACTGGCAGTTACAAGATAGCGTATACCTTACTGAACTGATTAAGCTAGCATGTTTGCAATAAGCAGCACACATACGAACTACCTTCCAGAACGACTGATCATATCCCTGATTCCATTAAAGAGTAGCGTTAAAAGTAAATGCACACTCACCTATAGCAGATGTACGAATTACCTTGCAATATTTTTATGACGCGAACAGTCTGATTTGCTGTCGCGACGCCTGAAATATAGGTAACTTAAATATCATTGTATTACTATATCGCCCATATTGAATTGAAAGCACGCAGTGTACTCGTGGAGAAATCCCATTCGTCACTGAAAAGAACATTCGTCATAAGAGTACACAACACTGCCATCCACCATCTAAACGTTGCTCACTAGGTGGCGCGCTCCACTGACTCATTCTTTGCAGTTTTATATTACCATGTTAATGGGCATAATCGTATATCCAACAAGGCATTTACGACCATATGACGCCACCACAAAAAAAGTAGTTATTTTCTTTGTTCTGGCAATGCCCTGATTTGTTTGAATTAACATTATTCAACTGTTGTGCTATGATATAAATTCCACACAAGCTGAGTATGCATAATCCGTTTTCCTTTAAAGGTTTGTATCGATTTTCATTCGCTTAGTTGTGTAATGGAAAACACCTTTACAGAAACCCTGATCCACTTAATTTATGACACTACAGGATAACTGTCAGTTTCGACAAATCGTACATCACTTGAACACACCCTCCAATAGATCATGTTGGATTTAACCTTAGCACTTGAACACACCCTCCAATAGATCATGTTGGATTTAACCTTAGCGCACCTCCCAGTATTCATCCGCAACGTGAGTGACATATGATTTGTAGCTCGTGTGCCACCTAGTGAGAACACGGCTAGTCGAAATGTTATTGGTCGGTTTAGCGACAATCCCGCCAAGATAAGATTTGGCCCACGGAACTGAATCGTCTTTAACGTGGGTGAAACTTCGGCGCCCAGTCAGACGGGTGTGAGCTGAAAGTTCAACAACAAAATGTTGCCGGCGTCTCGGCTGCTGGTGGCTCTCGGGTTGTTGTTTCTCTTGGTAGACCCGCTTGATGGTTACTGCTACTACTCCAGTTGCTACTGGCACAGTTGGTCGGGATGGGGTTCGTGTTCGCATCCATGCGGTCATTCGGGTACGAGGTCTCGAAGTCGGTCTTGTGGGGGGTACTCCTGCTCCGGATCGACTAGCCAAGCGGCTACCTGTAACAGGTGGTGTTACAATGGCGGAACAGCCCAAAGCGGATACTGTTCCTGCCCAGACCCGTACTTTGGAACTTGCTGCAATCATGGTAAGTATTATGATGTTACGATATTGTAAATGCACTAGAACTGATGAATATGTGGTCATTGTACCAATTGTCCATCATAGTGCACCAATGTTGAACAGTTCAAAGTGGCTCGTAAAACACATGGGCTAAGATATTTTATCATAGCATTATTATCATTATTATTATTATTTACCATTGTGATCTGAATTTGTTTAGCCTTTATTCATGTGCCAATGAAATGTTAAAGTAAATGTGTCATTTCGTCTACGGGAATTAATTGCAAATATTTAACGTGTACACTATAATTTATTACAATGATATGATGCATGAACCATTGTACAACGCCCTGGATCAATTATAGGATGAGGAGCTGTGTTAGAAAGCGGACATCCATGATATTGTTCACGCTATGTTTGGACGTTTTTGAGAGCCCCATACCTATGTAATGCTTCATAACGCTGGCTTACACTACACAGATTCTTAAACCTTAGTTCGATTTTATAAAGACGCCCCACCACCCCAGCCTCAAACGGACTACATAAGTTTGTATCATTGTTGCATATCTGATTCGCAGCTCACATGTAAGTTTGTAATGTTAATGCTAAATACTACGCAGTAATCAATGCAATATGATCAGTGTCCGTCATTATTATTATTAATATAAGGCGACTAATTTGAACTACGTGTAAATAATCTAAACAATTATATTTCTATGATTTGTGTTAAACAACAGGCAGAAGTGTAGCATGGTGCATATGTATTTGATGGTACACATTCTTGCAGCGGCCATACACTATATCACAAGGAAGAACCATTCGTGATGTATCAAGTGAAACATACATGAAATTACCAACTTCAAATATGATCTTAAGATTACTAAGATGGTGGCTTTTGTGTGTGGTGATTGCAAAAGTGGTATTAAAAATACAATATGTCGGAAAAATAATTATCAAAGCAATTCAGAGATATGCAAATAGTTTAAGCAAAGAAAAAATATTATACACATAAATACAAATAACCCACATTTACGATGCCACTTTTCGTTTCCACTCAACCGTAAATGAAGTGACATGGTTAAAGAAGAATACGTATTTGGGGCACTAACAATATTGATATTGAACAAACAGTAACAAAGAGAGCACTTTATATTTATGTTGTCTCATTTATGTTACGTATTAGATACAGTTATTCGTTATTTTAATCCGAGCTTGCAACATTGATATAGAGCAGGTTCAGATTTATTACCAGGGATGAGTGTTTTATCCCGTCATGGTGATTATATTGGTGGTATCATGTCAGAACCATCACTGTTCCGAACTACACCTTAGTTTCTTAACAGGAACAGTGTCTTGCAACGCAAAGGAAATTGCAGTTGCGACCGATTATTAAAATGCAACATTGTGGGTCCATTTAACATAAAACAAAGTTTAACCGCACTCTGATGGACTCATTCTTTTTATATGTAAACATATACTAGATGATACACATTATTAGTCATATATAGCGACAACGAACCTCAATGTGTGCACATATTAATTTCCTTAACATCATACACTGGTAGCAGCAATTTGTTTACCTTTGTATACATCATTATACAATACAGCAACGCTTATTTTAAATGAATATGTTCAAACGACGTTCGAAGTTGCGTTATTGTGTTTAACATGGCATATTGTGTTATTCTGATCCGGTGATGTTCTCATGCAGCCTGCACAGCCATCCAACACTGCTCACAGCTATCGTGTTTAACATGGCATATTGTGTTATTCTGATCCGGTGATGTTCTCATGCAGCCTGCACAGCCATCCAACACTGCTCACAGCTATCGTGTTTAACATGGCATATTGTGTTATTCTAATCCGGTGATGTTCTCATGCAGCCTGTACAGCCATCCAACACTGCTCACAGCTATCGTGTTTAACATGGCATATTGTGTTATTCTGATCCGGTGATGTTCTCATGCAGCCTGCACAGCCATCCAACACTGCTCACAGCTATCGTGTTTAACATGGCATATTGTGTTATTCTGATCCGGTGATGTTCTCATGCAGCCTGCACAGCCATCCAACACTGCTCACAGCTATCGTGTTTAACATGGCATATTGTGTTATTCTAATCCGGTGATGTTCTCATGCAGCCTGCACAGCCATCCAACACTGCTCACAGCTATCGTGTTTAACATGGCATATTGTGTTATTCTGATCCGGTGATGTTCTCATGCAGCCTGCACAGCCATCCAACACTGCTCACAGCTATCGTGTTTAACATGGCATATTGTGTTATTCTGATCCGGTGATGTTCTCATGCAGCCTGCACAGCCGTCCAACACTGCTCACAGCTATCGTGCACCACTGCCACGAACCACTATTGCAAACAGTGCAATTTCTACTACGACTCCGTGAAGAAAGCCTATCGACGGATAACCAACGCCGGCTATGCCAACAGAGTATGTCAAAGTAAGTACATCTTCGTATGTACTAATGGCGGGTAATCCAACATAATATGTGATAGTAAGTATATGTCCGTGTCTGCTAATGACACGGACATATACCGTTGACATATTTTAATGTTAAAACATCATTATATTATATCATGCACTCTGATTATGTCTTTGAATCTGACCGAAGTTGCCTTAGATATGTACGACTCGTTCGC
>OY759269.1:28608800-28738800 GCA_963662155.1 Lamellibrachia columna
AAAGTTAAATAATAAAAAATTCAGTAAAATGACACGAAGCTCAGAATGACTAATATTAAATAAATATGCCGGTAGATGTTGCCATTGGAAGTAAGAATACTATGAATAAACTACCTTTCAGAAACAAAAGATCGCGTCCAGAAAACAATACCACAAGTGTTTTTTTATGCCAGAGTGTGAGTGTGCAAACAAATCGACTGCAATGGTTCGAGTATTTATCCGAAAATGCATTTATTATATGCTGCTTCGTCAGCTCACAAATATTAATCCGATGGGGGCCAGTATACTATTGCTCTTTCCATTTAGAAAAGGGCTAAACGTCAGGTAGGCAATTCCACACTCTGCGCAAAATCACGATCGATTTTAATATAAAATGTACACCACTTTATTTGTTGTCTTGTCTCTGACCTTCACTAGCGTTTTCATCAAATCGTACAATTAAACAACCTGCTGGATACTTCCAGTCAACAGTTGACAAAAAAACCGGATTCTCGTCCGGCATCACTGACAGTTGGTATTAGTCATCAACTTTAACTGTGGACGCAGAATAACTGTCGTACTACTCAAACATAGCCATATACATGTTCAGACATATATTTTGTTGCTGTCAAATTGTCAAATCACAGACACTAAATTCATATGACATGAACCCAGAAACACGTTAATGGTATCCACGTTTGATTGTGTCAGGCGTGTACGCGTTGCTGCTGACGGCGGAAGACAGGGCGGGCAACATACAGACTGCGAGACGGTACCTGATGTTCGACAACGTCAATGTCGTCACCATCAACAGGGACAGCGACAAACAGCTGTTCGTGGACTCCGCAGCCAAGAACACCACGTACACATGGGTGACGTCACTGCAGGCAGCCGATCATACAGGAGTCCAGGCTAGTGGTGCCATAATCAGCAGAACCTTTACAGTAAACATATATGGATGTTAACATGGAACGACTTTGTAAATGATGCTATCGAGGTCATAACCAATGGTGTAACACCTTATTCCAAGTACGGCTGCCATGTTGTAAGGGGCCAGTATTTATGTAGGATTACATGTGTCATGTCACCAGGAAATCGTCACCGGTCTCATTCAAATCAACCTCGACACACCTAATTACTGCGGCGGATATGTAATTCACTGCCGCAACATGTTAGCCTAAGTTACTGACGTCTACATGTTTCTAAGGTTTAGTATTTGTTTATAGCTAGATTAACATACTGATGTTTATAATTATCTTAGTGGGTGTATTTATTTTACATTAAAGCTAATATATTATTATGACATTACATTTCAAACTTTGTATGGTTCATGAATATATTGATATGACCACCATAGTCGTATCAAAACGAAATATATATTTTAAACAGATTCACTTTAAAGCGCTGTGATATGACGCTATACCAAATAAATATAATTATTGTCTGATTATGGGTACTGCATTAATAAACAAAATCAGACAATACTTATATTTATTTTGTATAGCGCCATATCACAGCGCATTAATAAACAAAATATTTACAATAAACATGTATGGAAGTAAAAATTACACGACCATATGAATACTGTTTTACAATGTTATTAACCTAATAATCAACGTTGTAGCACATCATGTTACCAAATACAGCTGATATATTGTAATGTGTCAGTGTTCCTGTAGTGTTACATTTATTCAATGCGTAACATGGGGTCCGTTGGCAGGTGTCCGTCCTTTGGCGCGGCCACTTTGCCAACATCTACCAACACACGAATAAGTTCCTCATTGGAATCGCAGTGAAGACTCCTCCGATAGAAGCCGGCTACGACGAGCCAACCGGGCAGCCGCCAGCTACCGTCTCGATGGAAGTATGTCGACTGATGTCATTTGGTGCTTACATACGTTGCGTGACGTAATACATGTGGACATTACGATGACGTTGAGTACACCATTGCTTTATCATATCAAAGGTTTTTGTTTAGTTTTCGCAGTGTTTTCCAGATTTCTTCATCAGTGCGTCCTGGTAGGATGACGTCACCATAGTTGCTTCATCAGTGCGTCCTGGTAGGATGACGTCACCATAGTTGCTTCATCAGTGCGTCCTGGTAGGATGACGTCACCATAGTTGCTTCATCAGTGCGTCCTGGTAGGATGACGTCACCATAGTTGCTTCATCAGTGCGTCCTGGTAGGATGACGTCACCATAGTTGCTTCATCAGTGCGTCCTGGTAGGGTGACGTCACCATAGTTGCTTCATCAGTGCGTCCTGGTAGGGTGACGTCACCATAGTTGCTTCATCAGTGCGTCCTGGTAGGGTGACGTCACCATAGTTGCTTGGAAGTTCATGGTTCCCTTCTTCTTGTCTCTGTCTTCCGTATCCATGTTATTTCTTTCATGCGTCTTCTCCTTCTGTGGGACTCCCTCTCTGCCACTTCTATTCCTTCCCAGTATATTAGATTGTAGTTGGTGACGTCACCCTATGATATGAAAAAAATTAATGATTATGAAAACGAACTATGTTTAGAAATATTCAATTACCTCTCATATTGATGTATTGTTTGGAATGCGGTGTGTTCGGCTTACTCGGTATGTTTATTTGATGTGCTGTATTCTTCATTATTTCGCTACACATTCAATTATTTTGATTAAAATGTTATGAGGGAAGTTATGTGGGTATATGACGTAGATGTTTATACGGAAACAAGCATTTTTTCACGTTTTATCAAATGCGTGAATACATTTTGGGGGCATTATTCTCGCTTTAACGATATTATTGTGTTGACAAAATTAAATGTGGGTATTTAGTGCCAAATTTTGAAACAAAAACTACAATTTATGTTTTATCAGCAAGCATGACTTTGTCACAGTATAAAGGAATATTATTTTATTACGTCGTTTAACTGCCGTTCTTGTTCCGATAGCCAATACCGAACGTGAACGCCATCGTGAAATATGAGCTCGTCCACTCACTCGACCATCAGGGCGGTCGTACTATCACCACGGCTCCTTCCAGCTGGAAACTAGTTCCAAACTTCAGGGTCAGTGCCGTTCAATCGCCCCTGTCCGTTGATAGTATTATACATCGTGTTAAAGACAACATATGCTATGACAGTCTAAAACTAAAATGTAGAGGATTTCAAACACATTTAGGGTCGGTCCCATAACAAGCGGCGCCGCCTAACGAGTGAAACTAGTATTAATGCACATTGACGTTAGCTGCCCGTTTAGTTTTCTTATATATCAAACAAACATTACTACATAATCGACAATACACACACTGATTCAAAGCATACACAGATTCGTGTGGGATGTTGGTGATATTTCTAGAAACACGCGTTGTACGCTCAATGACGATGGTGTATCATGTCTTGTTTCAGAATGAGACAATTAAGCTAGACATTCCGAGAGTTGACGCTGACTCGATCCGGATATGGATCAGGGCGTACGACGTGATGAACAACACGAAGGTTGACTCTGTGTTGGTTCACGTCGACTCCACGCCTCCCATCGTACAAGACGTCTGGTTTACGCGGTTCGGCCGCACACACCTGGCCGTGCGTCACACCACGGAACTCTTCGGAATTCGGTGAGGAACTGCAATATTATATTAACAATTAACATATGCACGGAAAGCCTAACGCCAGCACCTGTTTGGAGCCGATTATGTCAGATAAAAATACGAATGCACTTTATTTATCTAACACGATAATACAATGTAATTGTCACAAACAGTAGGTGTACAGAAAATATTTTATGTTTTAGAGTTTATCGGAATTATTATGCCATTATGAAAAAAAAATTCCATAACAGTTGTTTATACGAGATATACATATACGTCTGTTTACACTAGTTTTTAACTCGAGCGCCGGTGTCGTTTAGGTTTCAGTTCAAAAGTCACGATTATCACTCCGGGCTGAAGGAGATTCACTGGAAGCTGCAGGACCTACTGAATCCCAGCGTGATACACGGCAGTGGCACAGTGGCCGTCCGCAGACACACGGTAGTAGTTGCCGCAGCAGCAGTAGTAGTGTAGTAGAAGAAGTTGTACTGGTAGTGGCAGTAAGAGAAACAGCGGCAATAGCACTAGCAATAGTGGTGTCAGTGGCAGTAGGAGAAACAGTGGCAATAGCACTAGCAATCGTGGTGTCAGTGGCAGTATCATTAACAGTAGCAGTAGTAGTGGTAGTAGAAGAAGTTGTACCGGTAGTGGCAGTAGGAGAAACAGTGGCAATGTCACTAGCAATAGTGGTGTCAGTGGCAGTAGGAGAAACAGTGGCAATAGCACTAGCAATAGTGGTGTCAGTGGCAGTATCATTAACAGTAGCAGTAGTAGTGGTAGTAAAAGAAGTTGTACCGGTAGTGGCAGTAGGAGAAACAGTGGCAATGTCACTAGCAATAGTGGCGTCAGTGGCAGTAGGAGAAACAGTGGCAATGTCACTAGCAATAATGGTGTCAGTGGCAGTATCATTAACAGTAGCAGTAGTAGCGAAATGTTTGGCATTCCTATTAGTATTGTTAGCATTATTATGACTACTAGTATTAGTAATACTATTATCACGATCACGCACCCGCGTACATTGTCGACATTATCTCGCCGTACACACCTGGGCGCCGTACACACCTGGGCGCCGTACACACCTGGGCGCCGTACACACCTGGGCGCCGTACACACCTGGGCGCCGGCTTCGTTCCGCCGACGGCAACTTACTAAGTGCACCACGCCATGGTATGCAACGGTCTGGTCGACGGGGTTTCTCCGTGACGGCACCGCGCCTTTGGAACGGTCTGGTCGACGGGGTTTCTCCGTGACGGCAACGCGCCTTTGGAACGGTCTGGTCGACGGGGTTTCTCCGTGACGGCACCGCGCCTTTGGAACGGTCTGCCGATATATGTCCGTGCGCTGACTCATTCGAATTGTTTAAATCTCAACTTAATACACACCTTTTTAAGACAGCGTTTGAAGGTTATTTATAAAACCTTTTTTTATTGTAACTATTATATATCGTCACTAACATGGATTATCTTTTATTACATTTCAATTATTTATTTATTTTTATTACCTGATTTTAAAGCAATGTTTACTCAGTATTTAGCCGGTACTTTAGTTTACATAAGTTATTTCTTTACAAATATATGTAAATTCCTTATTGCATGATTTTTATCCTTTTTTGTAGCGATTATGTTTTACGTGTTGTATTTTAAGCGCCTTTGAATAGGTTTTATATCCGGATATATGGCGCTATGCAAATAACAGTTATTATTATTTTTATAAAATAACCTGATGGTATAGGTCTAGCAATGTTCAATTATTCGTTCAGGGAGCAATGTCAGCTTGCGTCGCCCCGACATGCTACTGTATTCCGAAGGACAACGAGTGTTACATGCGCTACTACGAGATCTATACAGACATGAGTAAGATGGCAAAACCGTACGGCCATCACGACTACGACTACTACCTCAATATCACCGTCATCAACAACGCCATGCTCGTCACCAACTTCAAATTTAAGGCAAGTCATTGTGTAGCGATGTATAAAGCAATAGGCCTTATTTAGAATGCTGCATAAACACGCGAGTGCCATATTGTAAAAAGGACTTATATGCGCTAGAAAGAATTCAGAGGAGAACAATTAAACTGATTCTAAAACTGGTGAAAAAAATTATTAAAAATGCCTAAAAGAATGTGGTTTGGCACCTCTAGTTTTTAAAACATTTAATGGTTATGAAAATATTTATAGTAAAAGTATATGTTCTCACTTAAGAAACGTAGTAGAACTAGAGGACCGAAGTAAACTTAGTGAAGGAAAAGTTTATGCCATATATAATATATTATTAATTATCCCAGAGGAATATGAATAGATGGAACAAAATTATGATCTACTGTTAGTGTAAACACATGCACTGTACATATGGTTAGAAACAAAATTAACAAATATTTCAGAATAATATATGTATGACAACTTGTTGGGCTATCGACAAACCAATGACTTCCGCGTCCACTTATCATGTTTTTTTTTCTTTGGTTAGCAATCTCGATAACTATTGTTAATTCTAACTATGAACTTTCTAGATGTGTAAAATATCACTCAAATTGACAAAGATTTATGTTCTATTTAGATCACCATAGATATAACTGACCCACTGCCCGGGGTAGTACTTGACAGCGTGCAGCCGCTGCCAGACATCGACTACCAACAGAGCTACACCCAGAGCGCCTGGTGGCAGGGGTTCTTCGACCGTGAGAGTAGCGTCGAGTTCTACCAATACGCCTTCTCTGACAGGTGTCTCACGGCTAGCGCTTTCTCAGTGCCCGCAACGGGAATAGTACGTGTCTTCACGTTATGCCACCACGCTACCTGGTAGACTGTCATGGAACGTACATATTCGGGTAACCGAACCAGAGCTATGCATTAAGCAGCGTGGTGTTCTCGGATTTAACCCAATTGTAAAGTTCCATTGTTTTCTACCAAGTAGAGTGCTGGTAATGGCAACGATTTATTACTTGGTGTCGTGTACATATACTGTGATGAATGCAAGCCCCGTGTACGAACAAATGTTGTCCTATTCATGATATGTTATATTACTATTTTCACGAAATTATCCGTCAACCACATTAGATGTATTGCGTTGCATTCATTGATAATGTCGGAACAAGAGCTTTTTCAGTTACTGCACCGACTCTGTGGAACTCACTCCTGTTAGTGTTAAGTATGTAGGAACTCACTCCCTGTTAGTGTTAAGTCTGTAGGAACTCACTCCCTGTTAGTGTTAAGTATATAGGAACTATAACAACATTTCGCCGTAAACTAAACACTTTCTTATCCTCCATAGCTCCCAGTGTATCAATCCAACTGTTTACAACTGGAACTGCTTATCGATTTTGAACTGCTTCGCCCATTTTTTGGTGCGCTGCCCAGCTTGGGTCTCCCGATGATTTTAGCACAATATGATTATTTTATATATTTGTATTATTATATTATTATACACTACCTGCTGATATGCATAAAAAAGGCCAATGTACAGATACAAACACGGAGAGAGGAAGTTATCAGCACACTCTTACATACGCACATGTATAAATTTATAGTATAAAATATTCACATAGGTATATATACTCCATGACGGCAGGGGAGCATATAATTATAAGTACAAACAAGACATGGTTTGGATGAACTCGTAGATCATTTAATGCCAGAACATCACGTGTTTATATATTTTATTATTATTATAGTATAATTATTATGTTTTATCAATTTGTGTGACTTTATAAGAATGACCGTATACATTTATCATTATTATTATTCATTATTATTATTATTATTATTAATGTATATTTATTTATTTATTATTATTTATTATTATCAATCATGTATGTTTGTTTATTTATTATTATTGTAATACTTTTATATTGCTATGCATTGCTATATTTACGCTTAGGTAATAAGTATTAGTAGTAGCAGTATGTTAACCTATTTATTTGATTATTTAGCAATGCTAATAATAATGATAATAATTATAATACCGGTTCTTCATGTAGCGATTTGAGGTAAATTATTACCAATTAAACGCTTCACATAATAATAATTAGGTGTGGACTAAATGCTCATAATATTCAAAATGGTAAAACTAGACCACGTTATTAATTGTTAATATATTGTGTCTTGGATTTGCGTTACATCAACAACATTAACATAAACTTGTCATCAATATAATTCAATGCAGGTGGTGGAGACGAAACAGACTCACGCTAGCAGAACGACAGCAGGCCCAGGAACATATTATTGCACCGTGGTTGCTTACAACAAAGCACTGGAACCTTCGCGCCCAGCATGTTCTGATGGAATCGAAATCGTCACCTCGGCGGTGCCGGAGATTCACGAAGTATCCATCGAGAACTCGTGGATAAGAGACGGCCTTGCGAAGGACTCAACGGGCAATGTGTGGTACATTAACCGGAATAGGTTCCGCATTCTCATCAACCACCCGAGCGCCAGTTGCAGGTGAAGTACATGCATTAGGAATTATATTTAACTTGTCGTCAGGTCATGATGGCACGGCCATCGAGAAGGGGGCAAATAAATGGCGAAATGATGTGTGTTGTTGTCAAATGTCGACAAAATATCATGAATATGTGTTATGACAGAGGAGACTAAGATGGATCCGAAACTACATATATTTGAATGTGTTGCTAAATAACTTAAATTATATTAATTTTGTTCAATGTGTTATTACCCATACGTGCACCACGCACAAGCATACACATAATCACACACGCACGCACATACGAACGCACGCATGTACACATGCACACACGCGCACACGAACGCACGCACGCACGCATGCACACATAATTACTCATCCACCGACTCACTCACACATATAATGGTATTTATACATGTAGTCATGCAGAAATGCAGAACAACTTTGTCTTCTAAACAGGAGTAAAGCACGATTGAAAAATGACATATACCTGTACCGAATTACTCAACTACGAAGTAGTTCCGGCGAAACGGACATCACCCTTTGTCAGAAGCCAAATTTTCCCGAAAGACCAATCAACACCATCAGAAAAGAGAACGTGGTACGTATCCAGTTTAACAACGCAACGTCGACCGACACATCTGATAGAATTGGTCAAGTGGGTCCGTCACGAAGCCGTATCTTCGTTCACCAAAATAAGGACGGTTTGTGACTCCATCTCAATTGACGTCTTGAAAACAAATTGGTTTTGTTAATTAACGCATTATTTCGTGTAGCCCTATTTCACATGCACTCTGTTTTGTACGTCGAACTAGTAACCACTTCACAACTTGCTATTCTAGATGTCATACTATGCATGTCTGCCTGTGGTTTCACACAATAATGTCTTGCAGTTTGTAGTGTCGTGGTTTGGCTCTGATGCGGAGAGCGGTATTTACAAATACGAAGTAGGACTCAGTTCCACAGCCACCGAGGACATGAACTTGTTGCCGTACACGTCGACTCACGGGCACCGCCACTTCGTTTCCTACTGTCCCAACCTGATGGACGAACAGACCTTCTACGTCCACATCAAAGCAATCAGCAAAGTCGGACTACAAACAATTAAGGTGAGATTCCGACTATATGTAGAGCAGCTTATAAACGAGAAACAAATTACTATAATACAAACGCGCGCACGCACGCACGCACGCACACACACAAACAAACACACACAAACATACAAACACACACACACACACACACACGCTCGCGCGCGGGCGGGCGCGCGCGCACACACACACACACACACACACACACACACACACACACACACACACACACACACACACACACACAAACACACACCCTATTCCCAACTCCATATACATATTTATAGATACAATAATCGAAAACAACAGCAGTAACAGCAAATCCAGCAACAAGAAGTAGAAGTAGTTGTTGCATTATTCGTTGTTATGGTTTTATCAGTCACAACGATTTCGTCATCTGTGCTAGGTGATCGGGCCTTGTGCATGTGGACGCGATAACATTCAGCGGCAGCATAGGGCTGTCCCTACAACAGCACAGCGGCGTCCAATACCTTGTCGCAAGATGGGAACGTTCCAGTTTCTCAGCCAGTGATCGGCTCGGTGGTTTTATATACGACTACAGCTATGCTCTGGGTAGGTGTTGGCGTGATGAAAGTGTTTCCTGAACGTTATTCTATACATGTACGATTTAAGCTATTTATGTGAAAATGTAATCATTGACGATATAATAACTTTAACAAGGCTTTCATTATTTTGACCCGTATTGTACATTTATTTAGTACATTAGTATAACAAAATCAATGTTTATGAAGTACTAAATCGTTTATACTCGACACTGGCTCTTAACGCACGTTCATGTCATTGTTTTATATGAGTGAAAAGTAACGTGTTTCTGTTGCTATTCCATTTCATTACGTGACGCTTGAAAGAATGGAAGAAACATTATGATATCAATATAGCTCAACGAAATCTGGAGTATTTAATAATGATGCGTGCTGTAGAAAAGGATCGTTATTAAGATCTTCGTTACGTCTGATCCAGGACACAGTCGCGGTACAGACGATGTAAAATCATTCTCGCCACTCACTGAAGACACCAGCGTCCCCGGACTTTGTGCCTGGACGACGCCGCCAACCTGCGTGGCGATCCCTGTTGAAGATCTACAGTGGCGCCTCCACGGCCGGCACTCGTACTACGTCACGCTGAAACTAGAAGGAGTTAACGGTCTAGAGAGAGTGGTGTCGTCGCTGGCATACGAACATTACGTCGGACCACCCTCTGGTGGCGTAGTCTTTGAAATTCCCGTCGACTCTACATACGTGGTACGATTGTCAACACGATGGACCATTTCGTAACAAAACAAATTTTACAAGCAATTTTATATTGTATTTAAAATATTTGTGAATAGCCTACTGATAACACACATTGGCTGTCATATGTCTATGTGCCGCAACAACAATGTCAAACACATTTACGAAGAGATAGGGTGGTGATATTCTGAGTTAATCTAACTTGTGACCCGAGCAAACACAGTACACTGCAACTAATTGTACACAGTTGCATTATACTAATACGATATATAGTGACCACATAACGCAGTTTTAATAAACCACTGGTTCGTTACTTTACCCACATCGAACAATCCACTAAAAAATATGTACGTTCAAATTAACAACTTTTCGCATCAGTATTTTGGGCGGATACTCTTCCTGCATGTTGATGTTTTATATACGTGAACATTTTGATCTGCTACGACAGAAGCTCTCCGATGATATCGATCACCAGGCGAGTCGGACACAGCTACATATCACATGGTACGGCTTCCATCATGTTGACCAGCTTATCAAGTACCAGATCGCAGTGGGCACCTCACCAGGAGGCAATGATGTCTACGATTTCTCGAACACTGACCTACCGAGCACTGTACTCACACACCTGTCGCTTGAACCATTCAAGGTACACTATCGTTCTTGGCAATATTAAGTCCGCATGTGTGTGTATGTATGTATGTGTGTGTGTGTGTGTGTGTGTGTGTGTGTGTGTGTGTGTGTGTGTGTGTGTGTGTGTGTGTGTGTGTGTGTGTGTGTGTGTGTGTGTGTGTGTGTGTGTGTGTGTGTGTGTGTGTGTGTGTTTTATGTGTTAGAGTGCGCGTGTGAATGCATGTGTATGCATGTGTATGCATACACATGTGTGTTTTTTTGTGTCAGAATGCGTGTGTGTGAATGTATATATGTATATGTATATGTGTGTATATATATATATATATATATATATATATATATATATATATATATATATATATATATATACATATATGCATACACACACACTTTATCACATAAAACACACACACACAATATATATATATATATATATATATATATATATATATATATATATATATATATATATATATATATATTCTTCATTCAGACCGTTTACCATTCGTATCCTAGCAAGGCTTCACAGCCCGAGGATAATATCATAAAGCAATGAAATATAAGATCGTTTTCTATTTTGTTGACACATATATAAATATGTCCTTCCTACTTGTTATGTTATTATTATTTTGTTTAGACGTACTATACTACGATTCGCGCAAGCTCGCCAGATGGCAGTACGAATGTCAGTAGCGATGGCGTCACCATACTTCCGGTTGATACGACCCTCCCAAGCTCCAGCGCGTTGGACGCCATACCTTGTTCCTTAGGCATGTGTTTTGTTAATACAAATACAAAACGAGTAGCTCCATATTACAATTGTATTATAGTTTAATTGCTGATTGATCGACTTACATGTAATTGTTAAATAACATGAGTGTGATTTCTTAATGTAATTTCATATGTTAGTGCAATAGCAACCGTGAGTTTTAATAAGCATTTATATGGAATTTCGTGTTTGTTGCATGCATCGAGACACTGAATGTTTGTTTTAATATTAACCTTTCGGAGTAAAGCTATTTTCTACATCAGTGTCCTTCTGTTAAGTTGCAATAAGTCAAATTAAATAGTCTACGCAGCATGTTTATAAATCGGGATCTCAGTACGACTCTTTCGTCGTGAAACTAGCTTTGATTATTGTGACTTCTGATGATTAGAGCTACATTTCGCTTCAACACAACTTGCTACTGCAGAACATTATCGAGTAACGGGCAATACGGTTGTAGCTTATGTACTTGCTTGTTTGCTCACATAGCGCACCGTCATTGTAGATCCTACGTCCAGTTTGTCAATGTCACATCACGAAGCACCATTACCGGATAAGTCGTGCAATGTTGACGTGGACTTCCAGTCGTCCGTCACGCAAATGGGTATCCTGTGGGATATACCTGCTAGTACAAAAGTGTTCGTGTCAAATGTACTTTGGGGACTCGAGAAGTACAACACAGAGTACGTTGGCTCACCTTACAATCTATGATAACGTGTTGACAAATAAGGTTCGGGTGTTAAAGAATTTGTGAAAAACGTTTGAATGAATGAGCTTTTCACTTAATGCACAAGAAGCCTTTGAGTGAATAAGCTTGAATATGAAGCCTTTGATTGAATAGGGCTACATCTGTGATGCGATGTTTTATAGCAAAGGAACTCGCTTGCTTTAAAAAGGTTGTGTGTGTGTGTGTATATATATATATATATATATATATATATATATATATATATATATATATATATATATATATATATATATATATATTACACTTTGATGTATTGCTATATAGCAGGTGGACAACATTCCGTGACATGGTGGACGCTGGCTGTGTGGATCACGTGATCGCTACAGAACTTCACTTGGAACCAGGAAGCAAATACCGCACAGTGGTTAAATTGTGTCACCCAGATGGATGCTTCCTGGTCAGGACACATACACTTACATCAATATACATAGCAATATTGTCTAACCAATAGTAAATGCCAGTTGTATAAATCACGTCATCCATTACTTTATGTTTATAAAATATGTGATTTTAATGAGATAATTGCATTCAATGCTGATAGGTAGCTTGAAGTGATGGGATTACAAAAAAAGTAATACTATTGTATATACTAATACCTTTCATTATAAGTATTCTATTATCACAAGCATTATAATATTATCATGAAATCCCTTGAAAGTATAAGTATCTACTTCTTTAGTATACATTTATTTATTATTTACACTAGGTCACTTGTTGCTTTGCAAGCCAATATCTAATTTCTGCGTGTGCGTGGTGTTCGCCACACAGCGCTATTTTCCATATTAACATCCAATCCCATTTGACCTACCAGCCTCTGTATTCCGATGGAGTGACCATCACGCCAGATGCACCAATGTCGAAAGGATTGATTTCCGTTTCGGTGACCGGAGAGAATCTCACATTCTCCTGGTCGCAGTTCATGGATCCATCTATTCTTCCACAAGATAAGGCTGCAGCGGCCATCTCACAGCACGAGTGGACACTGCTTGTGGAACAGGGATATGGACACAGCCCGGAGCATCTATATACCTGGAAGTGGATGGGAAATGCCGATATCACCTGTATCAGCAAGGTTGGTTTCAGCGACCTGGTAAGATCATTATAATGACCTCCGAATAGACTTAGTCCAGATTTACGTCGCTACAATAATGTACTGATTGTTAGCGTTATTATAACAATTATTATTACATAACTACACATGATTCAATCGTACACAATTCCATAAAACACAAATTCATATATAAGAAATGAACAGCATTTATTTAAGATTAAATACTAATAAAACGTTGATTAATTATTATATAGTAATAAATCATCCACAAGTCAAACAAATATTCGATTCGATCAGTTGTATCGTTACACAGTTTGTTTGGCAAGAACAGATTATAAGGTATGTCAACGACTTCGAATCACCATATCACCAGCACAGATGATATGATGTAGTGTAGACGTACTGTGTTGACACCTTGGCCACCGGTTGTGTAGCATTTTGTGTGCTGATGTTGCACAGTTTTGTTCCTACACAACTCGTCTGGCGAATGTCCTGGAAACATCGAGCTGCATCGTGTTAGCACTGAGAGCTTACAACGAGGCGGGACTCCACAGTACTGTCACCCGGCAATTGAAAGGCTGTGACTACGATACAAACGTGAGACTGACCATCAAAGACGCTGTAGCGTCGGAGCTGGATGGGTGAGTACACATTTCGAGAGACTGCGGGCAGCATATATAAAGCAACAGTCATCTAGGGAAAAGGCTATTTGTTAGATTTGTTAAATATTTTGCTTTGGCCGTTTTATTCGCGATTCGGAATGGCCATTCTGGGAGCCTCATCAGCCACAACACCCCATCCACTGCGTCCTCCTCCACAACCTCTGTCGCATCCATGTTTCTCCTCACACGAGCCTCATTCGTATCCGTTGCCGTTCCTACTGCGTTTGTCATCCACCGACAGCCTACGTGCCTGCTTTATAGCACTAACTTCACCTGTGTGCATTGATTACATATTCATTAATAAATAAATATAACTTCTACATACTCTTTATGATTGAACCAGGGAGATCATACAACGATATTCTACTGTTCTTCCTAGGGATGTCTTGCTGGAGAAGAACGCGTTGTGGACGTTAGCAGACCAAGAGTACACTCCTTCATCGGCGACCTTGAGTGCCGTCTGGGCTGATCTGCGCCACGGCACGTACCACTGGAAGGTCATCTCTGAGAGCGCCATTCGCAGATTAGCATACGTGAAGCCAGACAACGCTCCAGATTATGCAGACTACGACTGCTCGGCACCGGAAGTGCTGGCGTGCGGAGAGACGCAGGTACAGGGACAGTATTTGGAAGTGTTACTTTGCCATAAACACGATAGATGACCGCAGTGCATAACTACAATGCAACTTCGTGAGGCTTGTCAACATGCAAGCCCAGCTTAAAATTATGATCTTTAACTATAACGTGTTGGCTGTGAAATTACTTGAATATGCGTTATCGATTTGATATATATATTTAAAAAAATAACACCACTTGGATGTCTCCGAACAATGCAAATTAGATAGACAACTGCATTTAAACAATTTAATAAGTGTGTTTGGATTCTGTCTGATGTACGCGTCGAACATAATAATAGTATATTATTTACCACTTAGCAACGGTACTGAGAGATTAAATAAAACAACTATCTAAGTCATCACTTGTTTACAACTGTCATAGTTTGTTTCCATAGTTTGTTTCCTCTATTATTGTGTGGTGTTTTCCACAAATGTCTTCCCATTAATGTATAAAGGCGTATAATGTGTAAACATTGTTAGCCTACTTGAGATTATCATGTTATTGACACATTGTAACATACACATCGTTGAAGTGGTTATCTGGGCAGTATATGTAATATGTGTGATACACCATGTTAACTACATTTATTTTTTATCTCAGAACAACTTTGTGAATGTTCACGGTTTGAGTTTGAACGAGGGACGACGCTACCACATATGCATCCTGGCCAATGTCACTGACCTTCATTTTGAGAAGTTCACGCAGCCGTTGGTGAATATAACGGAATGCAGCAACGGAATCGTAGTCGATAACACTCCACCAGCCCCCGGCCAAGTTTGGATCGGCAGCCGTCAGAAACACTGGGGTTTCCAGGTATGCCATTTGTCCGTGTGATCTAGTTTCGCAAAAATATTCTCCACGTAGGAATCACTCCTTGCCTGCGCACGTCACGAAAATATTGATTGTGTAACCTACATTGCGGTAGACACATGCATGCCTTTTCCCCACGATTGTACACGCTAAAATGGATGCTGCAAAGCAGATGAAATGTGCATTGGGTTGTATGTGTGTTAAAGGAGACTGCATTGCACATAATTATTATTATCGAATATTTCAGATCGACCAATCACAGTTGCACATTTATTGGAGTTCGTTCGTCGACGTTGAATCATCCGCTACGTCGTCACACGACACTGGCGTTCTCAAGTATGAGTACGCTATCGGTGCGTTGGCCATGTAACCGTTTGATAGCATAAGTAAGATTCTAGACGCATTATATGCATGATTGTTAATGTTAGTAATGTAATATGTTTTGATTGGTCTGTAATATGCGTTATGAACATTTGATAAATAGAACGTACCTCGTTGTATATATCAAGGTTCTTGTTCTGATTATCATTCCGTTTCTTTCTACCTCTCTTCTCTTGTCTTCTCTACCTGTCTTCTCTTGACATCTCTTCGCTATACATCTTTGTGTCTCTCTGTGTATCGCTGTCTCCCTGTCTGTGGGTGTGTCTTTTTGTCTCCATGTTTATGTATGTTTGTCTGTCTGTGTGTCTCTCCCCGCCCACCCCAACTCTCTCTCTCTCTCTCTCTCTCTCTCTTTCCGCCTTAAAAATGTTCCAAAACAATGTTGAATCATCTTGTTACTATTACACGTATGGTCAAATAACTGCTGTACCTCGTTGGTTCAAGGTTCTTCGTCAGAGGGCGTTGATGTTCGCGAGTACGTGGATGTTGGAGTGACAAACATGGCCGTGGCGACCGGACTGACCTTGCATGATGGACTCACGTATTACGTCACAGTTCGAGGTTCGTTGGTAGCACTACATTATAAATAATAATTAAATTGAATACATCTATGACAAACAGCAGCATATGTAAAACACCAACAAATCTCTAACACACGGATGTTACCTTACAGCTACTGATCACGTGGGTAGATCGTCAACTGCGCAGTCACGCGGAATCACAATCGACTCAACGCCACCAGATGTCACAGGCATACTCATTGACGTGGGGGGCTCGTACATGACTCAACGGACAAAGATTTCTGCTTCATGGAACGGTGTATTTGACGACCCCGAGAGCGGTGAGAAACACCTGCCTTTTCCGTGGATGTTTTTGTTGTGAACATGCATCAACTGTTCCGACGTTCAATATAAATGCATTTTAATAATTCGATTGAACACGTGCTTATTCAAGCTGATATTTGTAGCATTTACAACATTGCGTCTTTGCTAAACAATATACTTAATTTTGACTGGAGTTATGGATACATATTCGCAATTATTAATCAGCTTACCCGCCAAATGTCTTAATTGATTATATATGGCATTGAACAGCCGCTGGGAGATAGGATAGGAACACACGTATTGAATCGCAATTAATGTTTGACAGGAATTGAGCATTATTTTTGGTGCCTGGGTTCGAGGTCCGGCTACTGCGACAGGTTACCTTATGTTGAGACGACGGACACTGAGGCGTCTTCACTCGCACATGGCGACCTCAAACTAAAAGATAGTCACCCGATCTACATGTCGGTGCAGGTGCGGAACACATAAAAACAAGACCACCACCAAATCCAGTTTGGTTTTACAATTATAAAAGCAGTACATCGCTTTTGCTACATCCCAGAGTGGCATCTTATTTGCACAATTTGAAATATAAATTAGTATTATACATATACCATATATTCTGCTGAATTGTACACACATTGAAATAAGTCTAAATTAATATACCAGTTATAATAATTATCCGAGATGTATAACAAACGACAATACCGTTTTGATACGACGATGCAACATATGCCTTTGCGTATCTTGGTATTAACAAAAACATAGTTATGCATTTCATAATACTTAATAATATTAATACTAATTATTATTATTATGCATAGCGCCACATCCAATACGTTTCTCGGCAAGTTACATATAGTACTTACATACTTACTTGCATAAAACGGTTTGCTAGATTGCTATAAGATAATAACCCATCACTTTAGGCCGTAAACAGAGTTGGTCTGACCGCCGTTGCCACGTCCAGAGCAATCAACGTCGATGCTTCCGCCCCAGTTGCTGGTCACGTTTATGACGTCATCACTGAAACACAAATAACTGATTCGGATTACACGGTTAGTGTGATAAATAAAAGATCTCAGTAACATATGCTGACAAATTATGAATTTATGTGACTAGTATTTTACTTACACGTATTCAATGACCTGATTTAAACAATCCTCAAATTATTCGATCCGAACTGAAATATTCTCCACTGTGAAACAAACTTCTTCATAAAATAACGCATAGAAGTTTCAATCAAATTTCTACAATTCGTTGATTTATCTGTGTAACTTTATAACATGGTTGTTACTACAGCATAATTGTTTTTCCGAAGAAAGCACCGTTTAAAAACATAAAAATGGTACCATGTAAATGATTTTATATAAATTATTTAAAATAAATGATTCCACAAAACACTGTCGCCGGAAACAATTTTGAAAGTAGCAATATTATAGCATTGGAAACATGTCAAAATGAAGACAGCATTGTAGAATAATTACAACAGACAATGATTGTGTTGCAATTACGGTCGACCATTCAGTTGTCTCGCCCATACAATGTCCTTTATTCCTTCCAGCGATTGACTATTATCTGTTGTTTCTCTGGTGTAGCCAGTGGCCTCTGAAATCGCGGCCATATGGCCCGGATTCCACGACCCGCACTCACACATAACAGGGTACAGTGTAAATATCGGAAAGTGTCATCGATGTGAAGACATCCTTGAGAAATCTAACGTTGGAATCGCGACCAGTATGTATGTTTATATACACTCCCTTATCACGTTTGTAACCTGATATCTACCTATATCTACCTATGGAGTGTTATTTAATTTTGGAAGATCAACTAATTGACTAAAACGTATTTTCAAAAAGGTAGTACGCGATAATTGATTGCTGAGGAGCATGGCCATCTAGTTGTCTGGCTATGCAAGTCATATTTTGTTCATTCATTTGAGTATTTGCATGAGGTAACCTCGTAGGCGTGAGAACATCACGTGGTCACTACATAGTGTACACTACATATATAACCGCTACATACATACAACCATACATATATGCATGCATACATATATACATACATACATACATACACACATACATACGTACGTACGTACGTACGTACGTACATACATACATACATACATACATACATACATACATACATACATACATACATACATACATACATACATACATACATACATACATACATACATACATACATACATACATACATACATACATACATATATACATACACACATACACACATACACACATACACACATATATACATACATACATACGTACATACACACACGCACGCGCGCGCACGCGCATACCCACGTGCACACACGCACACACACACACGCACTCACACACACACGCAGGCACACGCACATACACACGCAGGCACACACGCACACGCTCACACACACACACACACACACACACACACACACGCACACGCACACGCACACGCACACGCACACGCACACGCACACGCACGCAAACACACACATACACACGCATACGCACGCAAACACACACATACACACGCACACGCACACGCACACGCAAACACACACACACACGCACGCACGCACGCACGCACGCACACACACACACACACACACAGGCATACATACTTGTTTCAGGAATACACCTGAAAGATGTGACGCTCGAGCCTGGCGTGTTGTACTACACGACTGTCGAGGCTTGTAATGGCGCCGGTTTGTGCACTAGTGTGACGTCAGATGGCATCATCGCGGACGTGTCGAACCCAGTGGCAGGGTATCTCTTCGATGGCATCTCTGGTCAAGACATCGAATACGAGAGTTCAAGGTAGCATTATGAACTTGAATAAATAATAAACAAACGCACCAGTAAAAAAAACGCGCAGCCTTCCGGACGATCCAGGCATAGAGTGGTGAGTTTTACATACCTACTAACTTAGTTACCCGGCGTTGCACGAGAGAAAAGGCGTCCGCTACAAGAGCTTATGACACCTGCACTATCCATTAACGCCGATGTCATTGGCCATGACAGAGACATGTGCAGCTGCAGTTTCATGAAGCTGTCCTACTGTAAGTCACAAACTGTTTAATAGTATATACATATTTCCGTGACTCCGTTTAATGCAATAAATTCCGGCCAGATTATGTCAAGCTAATGATTATCTTAGTCGGCGCAGCTTAATACATCGGAAATTTGTTTTAAGCAAACTATTTTGCCCTACGCAGGTCGATACTCTCAGCTCATTGGTTCAACCCTCACGACCCGGAGTCTGGACTTCTGTACATGGAGTGGTGGGCGGGAACGTCACCGGGACAGAGTGACATCCTCGCTCCCACACGACTACATGTGACCAACAAAGCAAGAGCGGTGATGACACATTCAATACCTGTGGGAAAGAAAGTCTATATTACATTGAAAGTCTTCAACAGAGCAGGTAAGGAATGCACGCGGTACGCCGAACGATGTCTGCAAAACGTATGGATCTAAAACAATCTGAAATACCTATTATTACAACAAAAGTCCAGTGTTTTACAACGCGATGCCATTAGGAACAGTAAGAAGCTTCTATATAATACATCGAGCGAGAAAGTGTTGCCACGATATAATGATGGGTGGAACGGTACAAACGATATGTAAACTGCAATTAAAACAAAAAGGCGGGCGCTAAGGTTTGTCAAGGGCAAGATATGCACTAGAACAAAGCGGTGTCATTATTTATACAGCAAGACCATAAACAGTATATATTCAGGCACGAGGGCTTAATCGTTCATTGTACTTATTGGTAAATAGGCCAACACTAATGTGTGCCCCGTGTAAAAACTAGCTGCTGGTGTAGGTTTGTCGACCGAGAGTACATCAGATGGGTTTATTGTCGACATCACGCCAGCTGTGACAGTGACGAGAGCAACTTTCGATACGCGCCTCGGATCGTTGGTGCCAAACACGCAGGTATATCACAACAAACTATCGGTACGGCAATCACAGGTCCGCAATTACACTGTGAAATCTAAGTATACACTCACAGTGAAATTTTGCAATCCAGGTTTAGATACTTTCACAGACATGTGTTTTGCTAAAATTTAATATGATTTGAAATATGTTTAGCAATAATTACAAAAAGTCATGTGCTAATAAAACATACCATACATTAAACACAAGGTCATGTTCAGGTGTGGACGTCATCAGTTACTGTCAAATGGAGGATGGAAGATGGCGAGAGTTCTGTCGTCGAGCAGTTTGTCTCTGTGGAAACAAGAGATTCAATCCATCACAATGTGCCTACAGTGAAGGTGAGACAATTGTATTCCTTACGTTGTTGAAAATGCCCGATGTGGACACTACATACAGCGTAGCATTATCATACACATTTGGGATAATAACGATTTTGTTTTGCGTCATAATTAAGTTTGTGAAATTATAGAGCGTGCATGCGATTGTCACCAGTTAATCGACTGTTTGTTGGTTGCAGCTTTACGGCGATGATCTGGAACACACGTTCGGTAATCTGAGTTTGGTGGAAGGTGAACTTTACTACGCCAAGGTGATCGCCTGCAACGGCGCCAGACTCTGTACGACGTCCGTCAGTGAAGGCTTCATGGTACGGTCTTCATCTTAGTGTATGGTCAATGTTGTGGTGGTAATTGTGTCGTCATGTTTGTGTGGGTTGGGTATAGGTTAGTTGGAAGACGATCAATTCGCGGGGACGAATCACTATTAACACCACTCCGCCAATAAGACCAACATGGCTCGCAGTCCCGTGGACGGTCCCAGTAATGGAGGTTGATGTTACATTGAGATACTTGCCAGCCATGTATGCATGCAAGCATGTAGATATCATCAGTTTATTGTCGTTGCCCGCCTAGGTTGACAGTTCCCCGCCTGTTTCCGGAGCTTTCGCCGTAGAGACGGAGCACGCAGCGGCATTGACTCGTCACCGACGCGACTGGATGACGTACGGCGACAAAACGTTACAGCTCGCGTGGGTCGGCTTCACGGACGTACACTCAGACGTAACGTCTTACTACGTGACCGTCGGCACGATGTTTGGTGCTTCGGATCTGCTGGTCAGTAGAACTCCTCTATATGACAATGAACCACGCAATAACATGAGTTACACATAAAATACCTGTAAATGCGTTGAGCGGATATATATATATATATATATATATATATATATATATATATACATATATATATATATATATATATATATATATATATATATATATATATATATATATATATATATATATATATATATATATATATATATATATATATATATATATATATACATATATGTACATATATGTATATATATGTATATATATATATATATATATATATATATATATATATTATATATATATATATATATATATATATATATATATATATATATATATATATATATATATATATATATATATATATATATATATATTATAAATATATTTCGTGTGTTTTTCGCAGCTCGATACCCCGTCGACTCCCGGTGTATTTGTGTTTACAATGAAATGGGGACACGATTATGCAGACCTTTCTCTGTTTGTATAAATACACCAACTACTTGGTATGTTGGTAACGGGCAATCCAATTTTATTCATACCCAACAAGGATTGCCGCTGTGCACACAATAATAGTGACAAAGTCTGCCCCAAATTGTGCACAGCCTGGTATTTTACTGATTTAGCTGGTGTGTTTGACCAATTAGTAAACAATACCAGATAAGATTTAACATTAGTGATATTTTCTACTGTAGCTAGCAACTGCCGAAGACAGTCTTTACCAAAATCCCTTGCTGCTCTTAAACAAAGCGACAAAATATATATACATATATATATATATATATATATATATATATATATATATATATATATATATATACATACATATATATATATATATATATATATATATATATATACATATATATATATATATATATATATATATATATATATATATATATATATATATATAAATATATGTATCTCTCTATGTATATATATATATATATATATATATATATATATATATTACATGTTTGTTAAATAAGTGGAGCGGATCTAAGAAGATAAGAATATATATATATATACATATATATATATATACATAGAGAGAGACATATATATATATATATATATATATATATATATATATTACTTGTTAAACCCCGTGTTATTGGTGTTCTTATTGAATGATTATCATCTTATGATACGACAATATTAAAATAATGAATGTGACACTGCTGTAAACGATTAGTTAAAAACAAAAATTACACCAGCGACGTGGCTGAATGCTTCCCATGTAAGTCGAGTTGGTTTTCGAACAGCAGGGGTTGAAGTGTAACGCGCTTTGAACTGTCCCAAAAAATTGATAAACAGTAGCAGGACGCATAACTAGGAACCTTCTCCTATCACAACAGCTTGTTTCACAATGTTAGTGGAGAATGTGTTTATATGTAATGGGAAAACTTACAATTACAAACTTTATTACAACAATTACAAATGCATGTTATTTTTGTTGTTGCTTATCAATTTACAGCGTGGAAAGAAGCCTGTGCTGATCTCACACACCACCATCGACCCACATGGCGATGAAGGATTCGTTCAGAAAGCACCAGTGACTGTAACATCATCCATTCTGCAAAGGCAGGAGCTCTATATATCAATATGGGCCGTAAACAAAGTGAGTATGTTTGTCTAGCGTATACATTATTTCAATGGTATGTCTTTAGAAATAACAACAGTCAAATAATTATGAAGATAGTGATGCTGCTGAATCTATTTTTGTTGGTGCTTATGGCGATGATGGTGTCAATGGTGGTGAATATGATGGCGAAGGTAATGATGATGATGATGATAATGATGATGATGACGACGACGACGATGATGATTGTGTTCATGTTGAAAACGACATCGATGATGATGACGACGACGATGATGATGATAATCTTGATTGTGACGATGACATCGATGATGACGACGACGACGATGATGGTGCTGATGTTGATGACGACGACGATGATGATAGTGTTGATGTTGACGATGACATCGATGATGACGACGACGACGACGACGACGACGACGACGACGACGACGACGACGACGACGACGACGACGACGACGACGACGACGACGACGACGACGACGACGACGACGACGACGACGACGACGACGACGACGACGACGACGACGACGACGACGACGACGACGACGACGACGACGACGACGACGACGACGACGACGACGACGACGACGACGACGACGACGACGACGACGACGACGACGACGACGACGACGACGACGACGACGACGACGACGACGACGACGACGACGACGACGACGACGACGACGACGACGACGATGATGGTGCTGATGTTGATGATGACATCGATGATGATGACGACGACGATGATGATAGTCTTGATATTGATGATGACATCGATGATGACGACGACGACGACCACGGTGATGATGGTGATGATGTTGATGATGATGACGACATCGACGATTATGATGATGATGATGATGGTGATGTATTTGACCCAGGCTGGCCTGATGAGTTCTCGCCTCCACGGCACGCTCACGGCAATTCCGTCGACTAATACATCCAAGTCCGGCACGCTGTTCTTGGTGCGACGGTGTCAGCCCATCAGCTGCGAGGGCCATTGCACCTGCGCACCACACGGGCAGCTGACCTGCGCGTCAACGGGCGGCTGTGTCGACGTCAAAGGTGTGCTCTAAGTTCACATTCTCCTAATATTATATTGTCGTCAATACGCACCTTAATGTTCTTGGTCGAATGTAGCGTTTTAATTAAAGTTACTTTGCCAACTCAATAGCGAAACTTATATGAATAGTGAAGTGTTGCTTAAATAATAATAATGTAAATTAATAAGAACGCATACACTATTTAGTGGACTCTCGCTATGAGCACTCCAGATATAAGGAGAATCCCTTTAACGGAGCAACTCTGAAACCCCAGTTCGGTCCTGCGCTCTGTTATGTACCCACGGATATAATAGATATCGGGTATGTGAAACCCCCAAAAAGTATTCCTTGTAGTGGCAGTCCACTGTATTAAAACATGTAGCTCGTATGAACATTGCCCTTTCTTAATACACGCCCACCGCGGCCTTGCGCAGTTAAATAACGATGTAGCTCGTATGAACATTGCCCTTTCTTAATACACGCCCACCGCGGCCTTGCGCAGTTAAATAACGATGCTTTTATTGTATTTCTTTCAACGTGACGATGATTCAACTCATACAGGCAACGTCGGCTTCCGGCGAGTGTTCATTTACGACGTCGAAGACTATTCGGTCATTCCTGAAACAAACACAGTGGACGTTGACGTGACGAGATCTAAGTGTGCTCTCGCTGCCTCGTGGCGAACAGAAGCGATATGGGGCAAATCTCCGCAGAGGTACGAGTGGACGATTGGCTTGGCTGGACAGCCGAAAGGAAATGTTCTCCTCAATGTTCTGAAAGAGCCGCTTTGGCGAGAGACAAGCGACAACAACATGGCTATTTACACGGCTGGAAGCTCACAGATACATGGTAATTTGGCACAGTCAAGCGTGCATGCGTGGGTATATGTGTGTCCCAAGTTGTTTTTGTAACAAATCATAGTGTAGTGTTTATCATTACCAATCATTTGCTATATCAAATTGTTTACTTGTCACAACTTGTTAACATCTTAGCGCTATTGTTTACATATACCAACAGTCTATTACATATGTATTACACGCAGGTGTCGTCCTGCAGCCTCACACGAACTACCTGTTGTATCTGCGCGTGTGGTACGATAGAGACTCGTACGCCGTGTACGTGACGGATGGCACCAAATCAGATTCGACTCCGCCGGAGCTGTCACGTACCATCAGAGTGACAGATCTCCAGAATGCGCTGTCAACCAGCGATACTGACTTCATATCGTCAACGACACGAGTTACAATGTCCTGGGACGGTGTCTTCCGTGACTCACAAAGTGACATTATACGCTACATAGCGTACGTCAGCAAGAACCTGCGTTTCCGCTACGTAGCCGAGAAGGAGTCGCTTATTGTGAAGACAACATTAGAAGGGCTGACATTGGATATGGACGAGAGACACTACAGTATCGTGACAGCGTACAACGAAGCGGGGTTGTTCAGATCGGCCTACTCGGATGGATTCGCGGTAACTTGATATAATATTATAACGTTGGTGTGCGTTATGGATTTAACACAGACAAAGTTGTTTGGTTTCTTCAGTGACAATTCAGACAAGTAGTTGCGTTAAAGTGAATTGTTTGTTGTTTAGGATATTTGCTAAATGTATTCAAATTTAACTTCGCAACAAGTTGTGTTAGTACGTTACAACGCACCTCATTTGTGATTGTGGATTTGAAGTAGCTCTCGTGTATGACTATCACGGTCGAACTATGGTTTCTCCCAATTTGTCCGACAGTCGGCGGTGATTTGAAGTAGCTCTCGTGTATGACTATCACGGTCGAACTGGGGTTTCTCCCAATTTGTCCGACAGTCGGCGGTGATTTGAAGTAGCTCTCGTGTATGACTATCACGGTCGAACTATGGTTTCTCCCAATTTGTCCGACAGTCGGCGGTGATTTGAAGTAGCTCTCGTGTATGACTATCACGGTCGAATTGGGGTTTCTCCCAATTTGTCCGACAGTCGGCGGCGATTTCATGATAGTGGCGAATCAGCGACCGACCGACAGCGTCAGTACTTTCTTCAAAGCTCAAATCGGGAATTGTGCAAGTCAAGTTCTAGGTCGCAGTGTTTAGACACGTCGCCTGTCTAAGATCCATACACATTAATAAGAATGGTGTTAGTTACAGGTTCAGACAGCAACACGTTCACACATACAAATGCACGTACACTTAAAACACCCTACTATATTGTTCTGTACAGGTGGACGTGACGCAGCCAGTGGCTGGGAGAGTCTGGGATGGACGGGGATTCGCCGACGAAGACTACAGGAGCGACGACCGGACAGTGTCGGCGTGGTGGCGTGGATTCGGCGATAACGGGTCGTACATTGACCACTACGTGTGGTGCGTTGGCACAGAGCCCGAGAAAGAGGACGTGCTGGCTTGTCAAAATGTCGGCTTGCACACGCGACGTACCACTAACCTTTCGTCTGTTCAATCACCAGGTTAGGCCTACAGCAGTGCAAATCACACTATATAAATGGAGAACCATTAATTTTGTGTGTATACGACATAGGTAATATAGATAATCTAATATAAACTTAGGTATATTTTACGGGCACGGTAAGAAGCTATTACATAATATTATCCTCTTGTTAGAACGACAGACCACTATACTGAATAGATCACTACACACTGAGTAGACCCGAGTACGGTCTCTCCCTTTGGCTCCGATATATATATATATATATATATATATATATATATATATATATATATATATATATATATAAATATATATATATATATATATATATATATATATATATATATATATATATATATATATATATATATATATATATATATATATACATATATATACATATATATATATACAGCTGTATTATTTGTTCACAGGAACTCACTTGTATTCAACGGTATACGCTGTTGACGCAGCCGGACTGCAATCGGCCAGGGTAAGTTCAGATGGAGTGGTCATCGACTCGACGCCTCCCGTACCTGTTCACAAGTTCCGCTTCGGACCAAACCTACTGAAGAATCCATCGTTCGAGGCAGGCAGATCCCTATCAATCCCCGACAAGTGGACTGGAAATGGCATATTTTTCCTCACAAACACTACCAGCGCCGTAGAAGCACAAGACGGTCACGTTTATCTTGACATTGCCAGTGGTTATGTTGAACAAACCATTTCAACGGTGAAGACGAAGAAGTATCGAGTGACGTTCTACATCCGCTCTCCGGACAATGGCCGTTTCCATTCCCAGCAACTTGGTTACACCAGGCTGCCAGGCTTCCATGCGGCATATGTTGTTGCAATAACCTCCGTAGAGTGGCAGAAGCACGTGTATTACTTCATATCCAGCGACACGACATCGGTCGTCAGAATCGGCGCTGTCGGCCGTAAGACTGGATTCTTGCTGGACAATGTTCGCGTCGAAGAAGTCGGTGATGGTCGCCTCAGATTGTCCACTGACCCGAAAGATCCTGTCAACTCGCACGTCCAGCCGATGCACGTCCACATGAACTCGAGGGGCCGCTACACCGCCCTGACGGCGGCCTGGGACGTCGAGGACCCGGAGAGCCCGGTGACCAACTACTACTGGGCCATCGGAACCGTGCTAGGTGCGTACCATGTTACGTTGACAGACATGAAGACGTATCTAGATATACTAAAAAAAAGACAATTAATATTACATGCGTTGCATAATTACAATGTACACCATTGTTTGCGTACTGTATCATAACACTCAACATATATTAATGTACATTTGAGTAGCCATTTCATATACAATTTTATAATAAATGTTATATAAGTATAAGTATAATATGGTGCCAGCGGTCTGACTAAAAGTACAAAGGGGATGTTGAGCCTGTTATATTGGCTAGTGCTAACCCTCACAACAACCAGTGGTCTAAGAGCAGAACATATAATTTGCAAAATTCTAGTATACACATATTGGACAAATCTTCTCACCTCTACTCCTTCAAATGATGTACATCTTTGGGGGGGGGTAATGTTTAGTCACTGGTAGACTAACTACACATATATTGGTTTAATGGGTATTATTATATCAAAGTTTATAAATTGTTAATTGCCGTTAAGAAGGGACTGATTTTATGAGTCATACCATGCCTGTATGTTCGCAAAAGGGAGGGGTTCGCAAAAGGTAAAAGTATGTTTGGGAATGGAAATGTCAGAAACAAATGTACTCGTACTCGTGAGAATGTACTCGTACTTGTACTCAACTTTTAGCAGTGTACTCGTACTCGTAGTCATCCATCACCAATGTACTCGTACTCGTCCATCACCAATGTACTCGTACTCGTCCATCATCAATGTACTCGTACACATCCATCACCAATGTACTCGTACTCGTCCATCACCAATGTACTCGTACTCATCCATCACCAATGTACTCGTACTCGTCCATCATCAATGTACTCGTACTCGTCCATCATCAATGTACTCGTACACATCCATCACCAATGTACTCGTACTCGTCCATCACCAATGTACTCGTACTCATCCATCACCAATGTACTCGTACTCGTCCATCATCAATGTACTCGTACTCGTACTAATCCATCACCAATGTACTCGTACTAATCCATCACCAGTGTACTCGTACTCGTCCATCATCAATGTACTCGTACTAATCCATCACCAATGTACTCGTACTAATCCATCACCAGTGTACTCGTACTCATCCATCACCAGTGTACTCGTACTCATCCATCATCAATGTACTCGTACTCGTACTAATCCATCATCAATGTACTCGTACTCATCCATCACCAATGTACTCGTACTCATCCATCATCAATGTACTCGTACTCGTACTAATCCATCATCAATGTACTCGTACTAATCCATCATCAATGTACTCGTACTCATTCATCACCAATGTACTCGTACTCGTACTAATCCATCATCAATGTACTCGTAGTCATCCATCACCAATGTACTCGTACTCGTACTAATCCATCACCAATGTACTCGTATTTGTACTCATGAAACTGTACTCTGCCAAAGGACTGATCGGAATACTTACGAAAACGCGTGTAAATAGTTACACGTTGAAATGAATAGTCAGTTAAATCTTCCCTAACACACGCTTGTGCATAAATTTCCAATACACCTGTTATAGGCGGAGTGCAAATGCAGAACTTCCGGTCTGTCGGTCGGCAGACTCACGCACGCGCAAACGCTCTCCTCCTGCAGCATGGGACAGAGGTCCACGTGACGGTGGTGGCTGAGAATGCAGCCGGACTGCGGACGGCCATCTACTCCGATCCGTTGACTGTAGACCTCACCCGGCCCGTCCTGTGTTGTATCGTTGTGAGTCCGACAGGTGTTGTGTTTACGTATAAATACAAACAATAAAGAAATAAAACAAACAACGGTGAAACTATTCACAGCGGCATTCCGCGTGAATGAAATATGACAAATACGTACGTGATATGATTACAAACAGGGACCGTAGTATTATTAATATCATTAGCTACGACGTAAGCACAATATTAAAGTAAATTCTTTGTACCTCCACATATGTTGGCGGTTTAAACATTGATTGATGCATAAGAACATCGGCAACGATGTTCTTATGATACAATTATGTTTTGTTTCTAACAGCATGTCCTTCAATTTGTTTGTTTAAGAATCACTGCAAGCCGCGCTAATTTAACAACATATACAGTTCGAATTGACTAAACAATAAATTTGGGCAACTGACGAAAGAGATAGGTAGTGTAGTTGAGAAAACATTGAAATTAATAAAAGAACAGCATTCCACTATGTTCGTGTCCCCGCAGTAAACCCGGCGATGATAAAATAAATAGTAACACATGTACTTGTCTGTTCCATGGATAGGACGGTGACAACGGATTAAAGTTACATTTCCGGTCGTTCGGGAAATTGAGTATTGCCTGGAATGTGTCAGACCCAGAAAGTAATGTCGAATATTGCGAATGGGCAATAGGTAAGGAGCGATAAACTGTGCGTGTGGGTGCGTGCGTGTGCGTGTGCGTGTACGTTTACGTGCACGTGTGCGTGTGCGTGTGCGTGTGCGTGTGCGTGTGCGTGTGCGTGTGCGTGTGCGTGTGCGTGTGCGTGTGCGTGTGCGTGTGTCCGTGTGTGCGTTTGCGTGCGTGCGTGTGCGTGTGCGTGTGCGTGTGCGTGTGCGTGTGCGTGTGCGTGTGTTTGTGTGTGTGTGTGTGTGTGTGTGTGTGTGTGTGTGTGTGTGTGTGTGTGTGTGTGTGTGTGTGTGTGTGTGTGTGTGTGTGTGTGTGTGTGTGTGTGTGTGTGTGTGTGTGTGTGTTTGCGACGAATTTCAATTTGAAGCAATTTGTAGTCCGCATATTTGCGACATGTTAATCACATTATAAACAAATAAATGTAGAAACACTTCAGGTTGGTGAAATACTGATATATTATTTCATCTTTGTTGCATTTCAGGAAAGAGTCCTGGTTCGCAGGAGGTGCAGCCGTTCACGAGGACGACTTCCCTGTCGACAGCGGCCGTGACACTGACCGCCTCCGTCAGCCACGGCGAGACCGTCTTTAGTGTCGTCCGCTGCTACAACTACGCCGGTCTCCAATCAACGCTCGTCTCCAGTGGCGCGACTATTGTATCTGAAGAACCAGACGTAGCATTGGCAACACTAAGCATCATCACTTGTTCTGCGTCTCACTATCCACTACGAGACAATCACCAGTCTGACCGGGATCATGTATTCTTCGGGTGGGAAGGAATCAGAGACGTGACAGGAATCGCTGGTTACGAGGTCGGTTGAAATTGTTCATTTCGATAGTTATGTAAGTACCACACCAGTCATAGGCGGATCCAGAGGGGGGTTCGAGCCCCCACCCCTTTTTTGGGTATAAAAAATTGCATTGCAGTTGCATGTCAACGGGGGACAAAGGCATTGCTAAGAAACGACAGAAGGTAAACATTGTCGCTTACTGTGTACGACGTTTTCAGACACTGATCTAGCACAGGCGATATACTTGGCGTTCAGGGGATCCCTAAAGTTATGCTTTCATTATCGGTGACGTCTTTCTTAGATTCACTGCACACGCACACCGCTAGCACGTGTACACACACACGCCCACCTCATTTTTGACCATGTCTCCCCACGAAAGAATGAACATACTATTGGAATGTTTGGCGTTCATAGACGTGTTGTGTGCAGTTGCTTGATCTGCGCAATCTGCAGCTTTCGCTCGATTGCGCTGTGCAATCCTCGGATACTCGACAATCTGCAGATTGCGCACCCATCTGCAGATTGCGCAAATCCAGCAAATGCGCCCAACAGACGCGCTGGTTCTTCGATGAAAATCGTCTGCATCAGTTCTTCGGACCGGACTTTAAACAATTGGCATTGTACAGGTCAAAATTTAAGCTATCCTATCGGTTCAACATCAAAAGACACCAGAATGTTCCTTGCCCTACTTGATAAGCCAGTCCAACCAGAAGATGTACAACAAAAACTTTCACGTCCTGAAGAGCATAATAGAAACAGTTGTATTTTGTGGAAAACAAAACTTGCCACTTCGAGGCCACAGGGATGAGCGGACAAGTACATCCTCCAACAGGGGAAACTTCTGGGCAGTTCTGGAGATGATGGCCAAACGCGACGACACACTCCGAAAACACATTGAGACCGGAAGGAAGAATGCGCAGTATACATCAATAATCATCCTGAATGAAGTGATTGATGTAGTAACCGAATACATTAGAAAGGAACATACATGAAGCTTTGAAGACGAAAATGCCTTCTTTTCCATCATGACAAATGAGGTCACAGATCCACACGGTAACCAGATTCTGTCAGTGGGCTGGCTCACTGTAAAGTAAAACAGTTCTTTTTTATTTTATAAACATTGAGAGGGCAACGGGGGAAGCTATAGCTCATGGTGTCGTCGAGTGCCTGAAAGATCGTAACATCGACATCAATAAAGCCAGGGGTCAGAGCTACAATGGTTCGCTGTGTATGTCCTGAATCCGTCTGAATATCATGACATATACGAGGAGGTTGCATTGACTGGCAGTTGGGATCAGGTGACCAGGACGAAGGCGCAAGGGCTGCAAGTCTCACTTCGTCACGTGCCATCATCGCATTCATCACCACCAAGAATGTTTTGGAGAATGTCAGGCCCGTGGTCTCCAAGCTTCAAAAGAGGGACTTAAACATATATTAAGCGTACAGTATGATCGACCAAACCAGGGAACGAGTGATAACGACGAGACAGGAGGTAGAAGAGTAGTACAGTGTATGGTATAAAGATGCTACACGTTTAGCCACACTTCCATCTCAGCACCAAGGACACCCCGATGGTCCCGAAAGATGCAAAGAGTCAATGCCCCCCAGCACATCCCCACGGGAGCACTACCTGCGCAATCTGGCAATCCCGTTTTGTGACCACCTGTCTGCCGAATTCCACAATCGATTTAATCCAGAAAGCAGGAAGGGTATATGTATTCTTGTTTTACTCCTCGGGATCATTACTTAGAGGGGAAATGTACAGCATATTGTGGACGGATTGATGTTCTGGGAGTCAGACATGCCAAACGTATATTCGCTGCTAGCTGAGGTGAAGGAATGGCAGAACGTCCGCACCTTGTTGAGGATCGGTTGCCCTCTTGTTGTAAGGCAGAGCAGAGCGTTCATTCTTCTACCTGCAACGGGTCAAAACCTACCTACGCAACAAGATGGGGTCCCCCATCTTGTTGCGTACGTAGGTGTTCTGCGCTCACAATGAAGAACATAAACCACAACATCGACATTGATCTGGAAACACCTCAAATTACGTGTGCTAATATAATCACAATGAAAAATACAACGTGTAGTGGAGCTTGTTGTGTAATAATTAACATATCTGCTGATGAACAACAGTTATTAAAACATAGTTGATATAAACAGTTTCTAGTATCTAGTTATTCCAAGCACCCGGTAACGTTCTATTAACTAACTAAAGTCTTTATATTGTGGTTACAATATTATGGTGTTTTGAGATCTCATTTAACTAGTTAGATTTTTCAGACTTTATCGCCAAACCGACCTCAGTGGTTGTTTAACGTCCCAAATTGACCGACATTAACGTGATCTCCAAGTTACGAGGGATATACAGTCCACAATGTTGAGGGCCAGATTTATAACCAAATGTACTGTGTCCAGTTTGCGTCTTGAATTCAGAACTTTGGCATGAAAGGCGGATGTGCTAATCACTGCATTTACATTTTTGTGTCTTGTAATATGAGTACACAACGTCAATTAGTTATGTCATATTGTTCCTCTTTCTATGGTGTTTGTTTCTATGATGCGTTTTAATTTACATGGCGCAAAGTATCAGGAAACGTTTTAATCTACCAGTTTGCACTCACTGTTATTATGTGGCACTACTACTAATTTTAGCAGAATGTCTCCCGATTCAAATTCAGACCATGAATCGAATGGTACGTTTTATACAGAAAAGTTTCAATTACACCTTGTCTCAGTTCAAACTTGATGCAACGACTTTCTGTAATTTGAAACCTAGTAGCTTTTATTATATCTTTCGGAACAAGTGTCAGATGCAGCTGGATGAGAAACTATTAAATACAGTTTCCTTGGAAAAGGATGTGCTGAATAATATAGAGAATGCGTGTAACACTTTTTTAGTCAAAAACGTGTTAGGCGCTTCATACGATACCTTGGACCGCCCCCCTTTCCAAACCCTGGATCCGCCCCTGCCAGTGTTATGTATGTATTTTGTGTGTGTTTGTGCGTGGAGTGTGTATGCGTGCGTTTATATGTATATTCGTGCATTTTCATTGATAATATATATATATATATATATATATATATATATATATATATATATATATATATATATATATATATATATATATATATTGTATTAGTAATGCCACAGTATATTTTGTGTTCATTGTTTCTCTTTTGTGTTCGATGTTTCTCATTTATCATCTATTGTAAGGTGAGTGTCCAACGAGCGGGCAGCGCCACTGTATTGCCGTGGAAGTCCTTAGCGACTTGCAACGAACTATTTGCCGAACTGACGGGTCTTAATTTGGCGTCGTACTACACGTATAAACTGCTGCTTCGAGTGCGCAACAAAGCTAATCTGACGAGTGGCGTCATCTCCAATAACTTCACGGTGGAGACGGAAGCACCTCACGTCGCCTCTGGTTAGTTGACTGTAATGCTGGCAGTGGAGATTTATTTAGTTTTCGTTTTATTGTTTGCTACTAACGTTTATTTTGATACGTCGTTGGTAAGCATAGAACCACACTAGTTTATACTTGTCAGAGATTAACCACTACTACCGATTGTTTATGTCGAATATATTATCATTCATCGGTTGGCATTGCAGGCTACCACAACTGAAATATATATATATATATATATATATATATATATATATATATATATATATATATATATATATAAATATATATATATATATATATATACTATATATACTATATATATATATACACTGTATATATATATATATATATATATATATATATATATATATATATATATATATATATATAAATATATATATATATATATATATATATACTATATATACTATATATACTATATATATATATACACTGTATATATATATATATATATATATATATATAGTATTTTAAATTGCATATCGCAATATCACAACCAAAACATTTTTTTCAACTACCATTTGTGTTCTGCATCCCAGGCGCCACTCTGTTAAGTGAATGGACTCGGCCGTGGATATTGGACTTAGACTGGACCAGCATATTCTTCAGCAACTCTTCGCTAGTGTATGAAATCAACATAGGTGAGTTTGGTAAATACTATGTAATGCAAACATATTATGTAATTATTGTTTTACAAACAACACTTTTAAATAGCAATTTGTACATTTGTCATAACTGCACTGATGCTACAAATAGTTTGCGTGTTTTTGTATATATGAAGTAAACTCCCATGTCCGTAATGTCATACAATCACTGTAAACGTATTGTGCGTGTATTGTATTAGTAATGCCACAGTATATTTTGTGTTCATTGTTTCTCTTTTGTGTTCGATGTTTCTCATTTATCATCTATTGTAAGGTGAGTGTCCAACGAGCGGGCAGCGCCACTGTATTGCCGTGGAAGTCCTTAGCGACTTGCAACGAACTATTTGCCGAACTGACGGGTCTTAATTTGGCGTCGTACTACACGTATAAACTGCTGCTTCGAGTGCGCAACAAAGCTAATCTGACGAGTGGCGTCATCTCCAATAACTTCACGGTGGAGACGGAAGCACCTCACGTCGCCTCTGGTTAGTTGACTGTAATGCTGGCAGTGGAGATTTATTTAGTTTTCGTTTTATTGTTTGCTACTAACGTTTATTTTGATACGTCGTTGGTAAGCATAGAACCACACTAGTTTATACTTGTCAGAGATTAACCACTACTACCGATTGTTTATGTCGAATATATTATCATTCATCGGTTGGCATTGCAGGCTACCACAACTGAAATATATATATATATATATATATATATATATATATATATATATATATATATATATATATATAAATATATATATATATATATATATATATATATATATACTATATATACTATATATATATATACACTGTATATATATATATATATATATATATATATATATATATATATATATATATATATAAATATATATATATATATATATATATACTATATATACTATATATACTATATATATATACACTGTATATATATATATATATATATATATATATATATATATATATATATATATATATATATATATATATATATATATATAGTATTTTAAATTGCATATCGCAATATCACAACCAAAACATTTTTTTCAACTACCATTTGTGTTCTGCATCCCAGGCGCCACTCTGTTAAGTGAATGGACTCGGCCGTGGATATTGGACTTAGACTGGACCAGCATATTCTTCAGCAACTCTTCGCTAGTGTATGAAATCAACATAGGTGAGTTTGGTAAATACTATGTAATGCAAACATATTATGTAATTATTGTTTTACAAACAACACGTTTAAATAGCAATTTGTACATTTGTCATAACTGCACTGATGCTACAAATAGTTTGCGTGTTTTTGTATATATGAAGTAAACTCCCATGTCCGTAATGTCATACAATCACTGTAAACGTATTGTGCGTGTTGAAATGTATAATGCCAAATTATAATGTTAAACCATAAGTATTGTATCTACGTTTAACACATTTAAATGCCTTAATGCACACGTGTCTCTATTGCGTATTATGTCGTCTGTCGATTCTAACAAGAGGACTTTCAAGAGTTTCAAGTTCTTTGATTTTCTCTTCCTTCTCTTTCAAAGTTTGTCTTAGTTATTCAGTCTGAGCTGCCAAGTAGTTTATTTTGTCAGCAAACTCTTGCCGGAATAGAGCTCGTTTTAATTGTTTTATTACATCACTGTCACTCAGAATTTCAATAAAGGTACGTTTTAGAAGTTCATTGTCAATACCTTCAAAGCGAGTAGCCTCTTACGAGCTATTTTTGCGACGCTTGGGCGGCATGGTGTCTTATTGTCGTAGGTTACACGTCTGATAGGTGTGTCAAATGTGGCATGTCCAAGATGGACGTTCAATATGGCAGCAAGCTGAATCTAACAGATCCATAGCTTAAGTGCGAATTCACCCCAATCCTAGGGTATTGTGAATGTTTATTTCACCAGATTCATCGTACTGTATTGAAGTTCGATGCCATTAGCTAGCTTCATTATTTCTGTCGTATTTGCAACAACAGAACATCGTAACACGGGAGCTCAACGAAACGCGGCGGTCCGTATTCCGTGCAGTTATACCTGCAGTTATACTTGCAGTTATACCTGATGATATACCTGCAGTTATACTTGCAGTTATACCTGCGGTTTTACATGTTATGTATTAGTAGTCTAGCGAGAGGAAACCAGCGTGACAGTTTCAGTTCTGTTTCAGGCACGATGCGAGGCGGCAAGGACGTGCTGGACTGGACTGACACTGACCAGACGACAATGACGATCACCGGAGTAGACCACAAGAAGGAACAACACGTGACATTGACCGCCATCAACAAAGCCGGACTGTACACGACCCGCACGTACATCGTGCTGTACAAGCCTTCCGTTGTGTAAATTCCTAACCGTACAGTTGTACTGCTGCTGCGGTCTATTGAAATGACATTGAATTTACTAGAACAGTTCCACGTACACATACATTAAGCTTGTAATCTATTTATCGCAGAACAGTTCCATGTATACATACATTAAGCTTGTAATCTATTTATCGCAGAACAGTTCCATGTATACATACATTAACCTTGTAATCTATTTATCGCAGAACAGTTCCATGTATACATACATTAAGCTTGTAATCTATTTATCGCACATCAGTTCCATGCATACATACATTAAGCTTGTAATCTATTTATCGCAAAACTAAATTCACAATCATCGGTTGTATGAACTCTTACGAAGCGCTTGACTGACGTAATAAACCGCTGCATTGTTGCGATGGACTTCAATAGTTTGATGAAGCAAAACGCCCAATAAAAGGCGTTAATTTAAAATTATCACCGCACATTTGATGTACGCGTTAGTAGGAAATATGGTTTGTTTCTAGCCAATACACGAAGTGTGGCCACATTGTATTAATTATCATTAGACAATAGGAAACCATTGCGTAGTACTATTTACAACGATCGATATGTGATCTTCGGACATATGTACGTCGGACACATCTACGTCGGACACATCTACGTCGGACACATATGTACGTCGGACATATATACGTCGGACACATATACATCGGACACATATACATCGGACACATATACGTCGGACACATATACATCGGACACATATACGTCGGACACATATACGTCTGACACATATACATCGGACACATATACGTCGGACACATATACGTCGGACATGTATACAAAATAACTAGATTGCACATTGCTCCAATAGGCCCGACTGCCAGAATAGTCATCCCTAATGTCGGCATAATAAACTTAGCAGCATAGTATGTTGTATCATTGTTGTAAATTGCCTCGAGAAAATATTGCAATATGCGCCAACACCGCCTTACTCAAAACACACGTGATTACAAAAAAAACATTCTGTCACAACGTGTTTGTGAGACTGTTAGAATTAGTTCACGTAGGTCGGTTATTGTGCCGCCATCTATCGAATGCAGGCACAAAGTACTATGCAGTGCCGCCATCTTTCGAATGCATGGGCAATATGCTATGCGGTGCCCCCATCTATCGAATGCTAGCGCAATATTCTGGGAGGTTCCGCCCTCTAACGAATGCTAGCGTGATATGCTGATGAGTTGCCATTAGATGGTCACGGACAATCTAATCGTATAATTGATAAAGAATTAATTCGATATGTATGCGATCATATTATGGAGTTGTATGATGATTTGAGGATCTGAGAACGAAGAAGGATGAATACTATCAATTAAAAATTATGCATATGTGTTGTGTTAAACAACATCACTATAAAATCACCATGTAACGCTTTTATGTTTTTTTATCGTAGTTACTAAATGTAATATTTTTTCCTAAGTATGTACCAGATTTAGCTATGTAAAAACGCTTTCACGCTATGTATATAATGTTTTTCAGCTATGCAAATATCAATTTTAACTGCGTAGAAACGTTTTCACGCTGTATATGTAACGTATTTTGCCGTATGTTAACGCTTTTGGCTATGCAAGTATCACCTTTAGTCGTATGTTAACGCTTTTGGCTATGAAAATATCACCTTTAGTCGTATGTTAACGCTTTTGACTATGCAAGTATCACCTTTAGTCATATGTTAACGCTTTTGGCTATGCAAGTATCACCTTTAGTTGTATGTTAACGCTTTTGGCTATGCAAATATCACCTTTAGTCGCATGTTAACGCTTTTGGCTATGCAAGTATCACCTTTAGTTGTATGTTAACGCTTTTGGCTATGCAAGTATCACCTTTAGTCGTATGTTAACGCTTTTGGCTATGCAAGTATCACCTTTAGTTGTATGTTAACGCTTTTGGCTATGCAAATATCACCTTTAGTCGCATGTTAACGCTTTTGGCTATGCAAGTATCATCTTTAGTCGTATGTTAACGCTTTTGGCTATGCAAGTATCACCTTTAGTCGTATGTTAACGCTTTTGGCTATGCAAGTATCACCTTTAGTTGTATGTTAACGCTTTTGGCTATGCAAATATCACCTTTAGTCGCATGTTAACGCTTTTGGCTATGCAAGTATCACCTTTAGTTGTATGTTAACGCTTTTGGCTATGCAAGTATCACCTTTAGTCGTATGTTAACGCTTTTGGCTATGAAAATATCACCTTTAGTCGTATGTTAACGCTTTTGACTATGCAAGTATCACCTTTAGTCGTATGTTAACGCTTTTGACTATGCAAGTATCACATTTAGTCGTATGTTAACGCTTTTGGCTATGCAAATATCACCTTTAGTCGTATGTTAACGCTTTTGGCTACGCAAGTATCACCTTTAGTCGTATGTTAACTTTTTTGATTAAGTATATACCGCTTTTATGTGTATTTCATCCCACTTACCTATACATGTCAACGCTTTTTATCTAAAAATATTAAGTATTACTTTTTGCCGTATGTTAACGTTTTTTTAGCTAAGTAAGTATCACTTTCAGTCGTATGATAACACTTTTTACTAAGTATATACCGTTTTTATATGTATTTTATCGCACTTACCACCTACATACGTTAACGCTTTTTAACTAATTAAGTATCACGTCTTGCCGTATGTTAACGTTTTCTAACTAAGTAAGTATCACCTTTAGTCGTATGTTAAAGCTTTTTACAAAGTATATACTTCTGTTATGCTTTTTATGTATTTAATCGCACATACCTACATATGTAATGCTTTTTAGCTAAGCAAGTATCACTTGTAACTATGTAGAAAGGCTTTCACGATAAGTATCTAATGCATTTTGCCGTATGTTAACGCTGTTTAGCTAAGTAAGCATCACTTGTAGTTGCATATTAACGTGTAGTTGCATTTTTAACTAAGTAAGTACCACGTTAACATGCATGTTACCGCTTCTTAGCTAAGTAAGTAGGACATTTAAGTAAGTGGAGAAAGTCATAACATAAACATAGTCGTCAAAGACAATGTTTTATTTGTTTACATACGCACACGGTTAGTCCAACTATGTAAAGTAAGAATAATGCGGCACGATGTGACATGGTGAAGAAAATAGTACATGTCCTCAGAAAGAACCATTTAGAATTAGTCGTCGCATATATAACATCAATGCACACACGTGATGTGCTATGCTTACATAATTCTTTTTCTTGCAGAAGAAAACTACACATAATTACTAGGACTAGTCAACGTTAGGCTATTTCCATAATTTATTTAACTGATTACAATTGTCCCACACTCCACCACAATAGTGTTCGTCGACAGACTTCACTACAGATTGCCAACGTTGCTTGTAGTGAATTACCTGCAAGTGAATCGAAGAGAGAACCGTACGGACGGACGGCTGGGTGTGTGGTGGGTACGGGGAACACGCTGATGTTATTTCGTGCATGTTTGCCGTTAAATATTGGTGTTCAGGTATATGCATCGGCATGTTTCTTTGGCTTAGCCAAACATAGTAAAGCCAGCGGTACATTGCGAATCATTATTTAACAAACATAGTGAAGTGAGAAAACGTGTTCAAGTCAGGCAGCACATCTAATCAAATAAGTGTCACTAAAGGTCACTTTTTCTTTGTGATTATATCATTTACAAACCACTCAAAGATATAATGATATTATCACACATGATATGTGTTAAATGAGTAGGGTGATAATTGAAAATGGAACACAGAATAATATTCAAATATATTCATAGACACGTGCAACACACGTGTTCTGCGCACATGGGACGACATACTGTTAAAAGCGATAATGTCAAGGAAAACAACTGAACAGTGAAGCTTAGCTATGACACTGATTTTATACAACCTGCCCAAATGTGTCCACTCTTTCACATTAATTTGGAACGACCTGCCAACATGTGTCCACTCGGTCTCATTAATTTGGAACGACCTGCTCAAATGTGTCCAATCAGTCACATTACAAATATTTGGAATGACCTGCCCAAATGTGTCCACTTAGTCACATTAAATATATTATATTTCGAAAACAAATAGACCCTTACTTGTTTATCTATCAACTCCTGTCTTGATATAGGTCCTTCTTTTTGAAACGGTTTGTTTCTATTGATTTAATATGTACTGAAACGTTTTACATGTAAATGTTTTTTAGTTGTAGTCGATATTGAAAACACTTAGTGTACACTTTTTATTGTTAGATTGGTTAATTGTGAAATACTAACATTTGTTTCTTCTCAAAAACCGTTATATCCACAACCATCCAATCTAGTATATCAGGTTTAACAAAATTAACAAGATTGTATCAAAAACTACAAGTTGCAGATGAGAAGGAAGCCGATAACTTATCCAATAATGTTAGCATCTCATTATTGAACAGTTACGCATCTAGTATTCACAACATAATATGTGCACAACAGTTTACACATAATTATCATATTTAGTAATCCATTAGCAAGAGCTTGGACAACTATCATCGGTGCAAGCAGAAGCTGCATCAACGACTCTGGCAAAACAAAAACATAGAATAGTCTGGATGTAATGACCCCCGTCATATCCAATATAATTACACTTATGTGTGCGATCAACGTGCATAGCGCAAACAGTAAAAGAGATAGTTAATTCACATGCTAATTGACAGCTGTGCGCCAGTATTTCACACGAGGTTGGGATGTTGAAGTCACTGAGCAGCGAAGATGTCACGCAGACGGTGAAAGGCCATCAGCAGGGCAGGAACATCAGCTGCGACGACGACACCAACAACGGCGACGACCAGCCCGAGTGCGACGGCTCCGATCACCTCCGACTGGGCTGCTTCCTTCACCACCGGACTGTACTTGGCTGGCGCCACACGATCTGTAAACCATATAACGAGAGTTGTACTTAGGTGGGACCACACGAGCTGTAAACCATATAACGAGAGTTGTACTTAGGTGGGATTACGCTATATGTAGATAATTTATTATATATTTAAAGCATCATTGGGTGGAACAACACTGCAAACTATATCATAAGATGTACTTGGGTAATACCATATGACCTGTAAACAGGATAAAGTGAGCAGTACTTGGGTGGGGCCACATTATATGTAAACCATAATATTATAATGAGAGTTGAATGTGGATGGATCCATACGATCTGTAAACCATATCATTAAAGCTGTATTGGGTGGAACAACACGATATGTACACCATATAATGAGACCTGTACTTGGGTGAGCCACACGATATGTAAACAATTCAATGAGGGTTGTACTTGGGTGACACCACAGGAACTGTAAACAGTATAATAGTAGTTGTACTTGGGTGAAACAACACGGTACGTAAACCATGCAATGAACCCTCTACTTGGGTGGAGCCACACGATCCGTAAACCATATAATCTTAGCTGTATAGGATGGAACAACACGATATGTACACCATATAATGAAATTTGTACTTGGGTGGGAACACACGAACTGTAAACCTTATGACGAGAGTTGTACTTAGTTGGCGCCGCACGATATGTGAATCATATAGTGAGAGTTGTATTTGGTTGTATCCACACGATAAGGAAACTATATAATAAAAGCTGTATAGGGTGGAACAACACGATTTGTAAACAATATAGTGAGAGATGTATAGGGTGGAACCACACGAACTGTAAACAATATGATGATATTTGTCCTTGGGTGTCGCCACACGATCTATAAACAATATAATGTGAGTTGTCCTTGGGTGACGGCACACGATCTGTAAACAATTTAGTGATAGTTGTACTTAGGTTTCTCAAAATGATCTTTAAACCGCATAATTAGAGCTGTACGTGGGTGTCGCCACACGATCTGTAATCCATATAATGAGAGATGTACTTGGGTGTCGCCACACGATCTGTAAACAATATAGTGACAGTTGTACTTAGGTTTCTCAACGTGATCTTTAAACCGCATAATGAGAGTTGTACTTGGGTTTGGCCACACGAACTGTAAACAATATAATTAGAGTGAGTTGTACGTGCGAGACGCCACCCAATATAAAACGAACTGTACTTAGATGGCGCCACACGATATGTATACCATATTCAGACTAAGACAAACACACTACGATAAATAACGTTAAACATTGTAGACCTGCATAAATACACAGTCCAGCATTCGTTTAACATCTTAGACTATGTACACAAAGACAACAAATGTTCTGTGCGTAAATACGGAATCCTGCATAGTGATCACAAATGAAAACTCGTGTAACATATCATTGTTCATCTTTATAATTACCAACACAACCCATGATATCAGGCCACCATTCTCCGTTGCTTGTACATGTGAGTACCCGGTACTTGGCTCGGTTTCTGAACATCTTGTCATTGCCGCAGGATGTGTTCACGACAGAACGCCAGGTACGACCTGTCGAGTTGACGACCATCCCGTCCCACGTTGGTAGTGACTTGCAGTTCACCACTGATGTTGATGTATGCAACATAACAAATTATACCATTAACCTGCATGAATAGTAGTTTGTCAAACAAATATTGTAAATGTAAACAAATGTTTACATATGGTTTCGTTCAAACATGTTGTTCCGGAATAAATTGTCTGCTTTATATGATATGTGCATATATTCAAAATGATATCATGTTAATACACTGAAACAACACCACTACATGTGTTGTTATTCGTTGATACGGCAAACCTAAAACTACAGTTGATTTTCCATGGACGGAACCACGGCGTTATTTTATACAATTTGAATGTACAGTCATAATAATCATTGTTCAAGAGAGGGGAACTGTTTAATCGTACTATATTTGGTTTGATGTATGTTCTAGTAATTCGGTTCTGCAATATACACCAACCCAGCTGAACTACTTATTTTATTCCGCACTTTCTTACAGGTGACATCATGGAAGGCGAAATTGCATTATAATATTATAAGGTATTATAATAAACTATTTTTGTTCAGTTTCATGTTGATATCATCGACATTAAAAACAAAATAACACATACCGTCACAGTGGCCCAATGTTGGCTGCCATTCTCCATCGATGGTGCAGTTTGTGAGTTTTGAGAAGACCCACTGACGGAACCAGTAACCCGATAGACACGTGTAGTTGATGGAGCGGCCGTACGTGGCTCGCATAACGACTTGGCTGATGGCGTAGTAGACTACTGGCTGGGGGCCGCACCTCACCGCTGTAAACCAGTAATTTTGTTCTCCAGAATTACAAAAATAACCAAAGCCAATGTGGACAGACTTCGTACACTAAACCACTTTGCACTACTCAAGTGAATGCCGATTACATATAGTTGTTAATACTTCTACATTGTTTGAATCAGTTAGATTAGAATGACGAATGTATGTAAATTTATTGGGAAATTAATAGTTTTAGCAACTAAGACGTGGCCATATCTTGAATGCCCGCATTTACTTAAAACTGTCGTTTTTGTAATAAGAGATAAGAAGTTTATATGTTTGCAATATGATAGTTGGGGGCAATACAAATACAACATTTTGTTTCTAGCAATACACTATCGACTCAATGTTGTGGGTAGTACAATTCAATCACTGCATAAAAGTAGTTTACCGTGCCAACACAAACATAGGCGGACAAAGAACAGCAATTATATAAATGTGTTTCACCGCTAAAACCATGCTCCTTCCCCTATGGCATATGGGAAACGTCAGCAGTGAAGGCCTGCATGCCTACGCGCAGATACGTCCACAAAAAATTCACTGACCGAAGAACGTATTTGAAGAATGATCAACCTCCTCCGTGACATATGAACAAGCACATCGGCCTACATATTCACCAAAGAACACACAACGTAATCGAAGCGCAAAACAATACGGCCCAGTGAACTTCAGTGATATGACAGAAACAGACACAACAGAAACTGGTTGTACTCACGCTGACACGTGTCTTGCAGGCCGTCCCATTGCCCCGTCTCATTGCATCTGACAGTGATAGCGCGACCAGAATCGAAGGTGTAGCCTTCCTCACATGTCACGTTCATCTCGCTCCCAAACATCAACTCATTTGATTCAACTGTTGCATGCGGGATTGAGGTTATCTCCGGGCAGAAAACGGCTGCAATCAATTATACCACAACAACAGTTTTTGGCTGGATGCTTGTGGGACCATATCAATGCCTTTATCTTATCATAGATCTTATATTTGAACATACACGTACGCACACGCACGCCCGCACGCACGCACGAACGCACGTACGCACGCACGCACGCACGCACGCACGCACGCACGCACGCACGCACGCACACACACACACACACACACACACACACACACACACACACACACACACACACACACACACACACACACACACACATTAATCAATCGAATCTCGAATGTTTCGTTGCCAATCATATCACTGTTGTTTAACAAGAATAATAAAACTAACGTTTGCATTCTTTCTCCGTATATGTCCACACGTTGCCATCACAACATGCAATATGTGTCTGAGTCCTGTCACCAAACACGTGTCCCGGGTGACATTGAATCTTAGCAATAGAGCCATTCTCTGCAACCGTTGTCATCTCCATTGTCCCAGGAAGCTGGGGGAGGGGAGGACACCGGCCGGCTGCAGGTGTACAATAACATTATGTTGTGTCAACCGTTACTTACAACGTGATCAATGTATTCAATTATAGTGGTGATAGTCAATAAAGAAACAATGCCCAAAGCCATTAAGAGCAATTCGATTAGAATATCACAATTTGGTCTGAAGGAGGAAATATGAATGCAACTATTTTTTCCACTTGAAATATATTTATACGATATATAATGTTTGTGTTGCATGTGTCAACAGTTTGTTAGTGATGGTTTAGCATGTACGTTGACTGCACTGTTTTCGGTTGCAACTAGATTGCGTTATATTTCAATAAACCCTCAGTTGAATTATTAATTCGTTATTCGGAAATCGCATGCGCATCTATTCTTATAATAATTATTGTATACTAACAAAATCAATAAATAGGTGCCAAACGATGTTGGCAGAAAAACATGTTCTCTTAGCTTTACCTTTGCATGACAAATGTGTTTCATTCCATTTGCCACTTTCCAAACAAAGGATTCTCTTTGAGATCACTCCGTCCGCAAAACGCATATTCTCCTCGCAGTCGTACGATATCATTTCCCCGGATTTGTAGCTTTCGCCAGTTTTCATGGAGTTGGCAACGATTGGAGATGGAGGACAAATTACTTCTAAAATTCATCCACGTACAACAATAAACAAGATGAATACGTTGATAGACTCGTGCAAATAAATAATTAGATAAAGAACAACCACCAACAGAAATAAATAACCATGTAGATAATCGGTGCCTAAAATTACTAACATATACGCATCCGATAATTCTATAAATGTAGAAACAACAACTTAAAAATATAGCAAGTTTTATGGACTGCATTGGTTTTACAATTTATCTTAAAGAAATGTACCAAATTCTAAACCTTGGTTAAGTATATATATATATATATATATATATATATATATATATATATATATATATATATATATATATATAATGTATAGATGCTATAAGTTACTTCGACATTCACGAAGAGTCGAGTTCCATTCGGTGCCTAAAATGACTAACATGTACGCATCCGATAATTCCATAAATGTAGAAACAACAACTTAAATAAAAAAATATAGCAAGCATTATGGACTGCATTGGTTTTACAATGCATCTTAAAGAAATGTACCCAATGCTAAATGTTGATTTAGTATATATATATATATATATATATATATATATATATATATATATATATATATATATATGTATATATACGGGACAATACGGCTGATATATATATATATATATATATATATATATATATATATATATATATATATATATATATATATATATATATATATGGAATATATAGAATGTATAGCTGCTGTAAGTTACCTCGACATTCACGCAGAGTCGAGTATATATATATATATATATATATATATATATATATATATACATATATATATATATATATATATATATATATATATATATTTATATGGAATATATAGAATGTATAGCTGCTGTAAGTTACCTCGACATTCACGCAGAGTCGAGTTCCATAGATTTTTTACCACACATTCTACGGCCATATTCCTGGTGCCATCATCAAATCTGTAGCCGGTGTCACATTTAACTTCTACCACTGTGCCAAAGGCCGTCAACTTGGAAGAGACCGTGCCGTGAGCAGGGATGGACAACTTCGGGCAAAGGTCGACTAGTATACAAAAGTGAAAACAATTGGTCAGGTGTATTGTCCACTAAGAATGTTTAATTAATGTACACATTTACATTAACTTCCCATGTTCATGGCCAATTGAGAAGAACATACAGTTTACAGTTAGATCATGTGTCTACATAATATGTACTGACACTCAAGTTTATCAATAACAAGTGGTTTATGATGTCCTATTCACCTTGGCAGTCGTCCACATCTTCCCATTCCCTGTTCGTCTGACAACGGACTAATCTTTGTGTGTCGCCGGTTGGGAAGCGATGTCCTGCTTTACATCGCAATTTGACAGAAGAACCAACGAGAGAGGAGTATGGTCCGTCAACCATCGCGTGGTCCAAGTAGGGCACTGGTGAACACCGCACTGGAAATAGATGAAGCAGCCACAGTTGAGATGTTGTATTTGCTCTTTTCACGCTTAACCTGTGTTCATAAACGTACACAACAATGAAATGTGCTTAAGTAAAAATAAGTGTAAATTAAATGTTGTTTTCACAGATATTCGAACAGAGTCTATCGATCCACATTATCAGTTGATTGGCCATCCGTTTGACGCTATTTTTGCGGATTACGGTAACATTATATTAGTAGCTTGTACCAAACATGCTGCAGAATACAATATGAAAGTCATTTGTTGAATATGTGTTTGGTGAAGATAGTAGCCAGGTAATTTGATTTTGAAACTCTAGTAAAACAATTTATAATTGCATTAGGTGTCTTCGCCTCAACCGGGCGTCAACAAATGATGATCTTTGGCAGAAAACGTAGATATTAAAGGATGGACCTTACGCCTAGATAGCCTTTTTTAATGAAGCTAAATGGTTCATGAGAACGACTGTGCGGACAATAGTTATGTAACATTAAATTTATTTTACCAGGAAATACTATAGCTGCATCGATAATTAACCGTTGATATTAATTCGTATGTTGGTTTATCTTTATGTTAACTTTACCTTGACAGCTTTCGAGTGGTGGGTACCACACGCCGCGGCTTGTGCATTGTGTCTCTGCCGTGTTGATGCCAGTCGAGAAGAGAAGGTCACCATCACATGTGTATTTCACGATCGTCCCGACCAGGGCAACGTCGCTGTTTGCCACGGCATTTGTTACGTGCGGAATGAAACGGCAAGTAATAGCTGTAATATGGTAAAAACATAGATTAATGGTGCAAATGATTATGTTTAATACGAATACAGAAATTTCCCTTTAAACTACTACATGACAAAAGTGTCCATAATACTAAAGTTGCTGGTTTGGGCACGTTTCCTCTATGCAAAGATAACATAACATTATTAGGTAAGCCTACACAAATAGTTTAAAGACCAGCGATAGAGAGTGGCCTGACGAGAAGTGAAACTGGATTCCTGCTGTTATCACCACAGCGGCATACCATCAATCGAACAGGCTAGATAGAACATACTTCCCCAAGGACAGCGAAGATTAATATGGCCTACGCGTTTATGTCAAATAAGTCAAGTCATTGACATTTACATACAATTTGTTTTCTAATTTATGTCCATTGATATGTGTATGCATTAAGGATACAACAATCATGAAGTGAATATATCATTTGCTCTTATAACTCTTAACATGTAGTCACTATCGCAATACCAAAACACAAACGTAATTGTGATGGAACCAAAGACATATGTCAAAGTATTGGGTGCGTATGCATAGACACAGTGTGTGACGTCAAATATAATGTTCATGTAGTGTTGTGGTTTACTCACTCGTCACACTAGAATCAACAACAACACGACTCACGTTTGCACTGCGGTTGAGCACTCCACTGACCGTCACTTTGACAGACAACGGTCCGGGACTTTCCGCCTTCAGACATCTCATAGTCAGCGTGACAAGTGACGGTGATGGTGTCTCCAGTGTTAATCCCGGCGCCCTTGGCGTCCATGTGCTTCCCGGTCCGGAAGCGACGACACGCCACACGAGCTGCAGCCAACAAAGCATATATATATATATATATATATATATATATATATATATATATATATATATATATATATATATATATATTTATATATATATGTATGTATAGAGAGAGAGAGAGATAGAGAGAGAGAGAAAGCGAGAGAGAGAGAGAGAGAGAGAGAGAGAGGGTGTAAATTACACATACACATACTTAAGTAACCCTGTTTAAATATAAATATAACTGAGCATCGGGCATACCCATCCTTCGCCATCAATCCTTACTTATCCGTTTGAGTCCTGCGTTTGATCGTGACATAATGACAACACCTGTCTTAGAGTATCAACATGTTAGTTGATACCGAACCATGTTACATTTAATTGAAAGGAAAAAAGTATTTTTATTTCCTTTAAAGGGGAACAAAAGTCATGTATTTGGGCCTCTGCACATATAAGAGTACCTAAAAAATAACCATTTGCAACTACAACTAATAATTTCACGCCAGTTGTTTACTAGAAAAACCTTGTTGAACACATGCATTCGTAAGCTCATGGGCCGCGCCATACGGTTAGATACGTCACGAGTGTCAAAGTCTAGCAATGTTCGCTCGCCAAATTAAAATATTGTTGTATATCCATATTTCTATGTTTGCCAATAGGATATCGCCAATTTATGCAACATAATTTGTGTTGGCCTTGGTCTACTAAACAAGTCGTCTTTTGGACAAACTTGCACGTTTGTTTGAGACATTGCGTTGGTTATGTGTATGCTGGCCTCACTTAGTAAGTCACATGTAGTCTAGGTTAACCGATTTTCATAGAACTGCGCATGCGCTTATCAGTCGAGCTGGTTAATATGCCAGCCTTCATTCAGTCGGAGATTTAGCCAAAAACTGCCACTTCTAGAACACATCTTAATTTTTATTGCGCGTGGTTAATTTGTATTATCTCATTTAGGTGCATATTCCCAAAACCACGACATTCAGTTCACTGTAACTGTATTTGTGTACTTTTTTACTTAACAACGCCTTATAATATCGGTTATTATACTCAACAACATAATCATCGTAATATAAACAACCGTGGATTCGAAAGGTGTACCAATACGATTTAATTTTTTTGGCAAATATGTATTTAATATAGATTTATATAATTACATATTCTTCGAATGTACTGAATCATCCACGCTTTGTGATGTTGATATGGAATAAAAATAGCTGAGACATACCACTGAATGTTGCGGGCCTTTCAGTTGTGGTTTCTTTTGAAGTAGGTATATCTGTGATGTGTTTCTGAACTGTTTGACAAAGAATATCACGTCACTCACCATTCTAGACACATAATTATAATTGAGCATTAAAAGTGTCATTATCTCAATGAATGCACTAAATGTTGCAACTAAACTATGTATGAACATTACAGCTTCAAGACAAAGTCATTATCGGTAATTTTTAGCATGCATTTCAGGATATTATCAAATAATTTAACCTAATGCTAGGTGATGTCGGGAGAAAACTGGCAACACGTTCTACAAAATGAAGATGTACAAAGGGTTGCCAACCTTGACAGTTCTCAGTGGGCATTGTCCAGTTCCCCGTGTCGTTGCATGACGTCACAACAAGACGTACTCCACTCGGGAACCTGAACCCAACTTCACATGTGTAATTGGCAGTGTCGTCAAATACAGTCCCATTGACAATCACTGAAGCGTGCCTCATTCTCTGTGGTGATCCGCAGTTAATCACTAATAGAAATAAATTGCATTATTTTATTTTATAGCAAGACGTCAAAACATACTGCATATGATCTGCATCTACTCTGGCCTAATACTATATATACCTATTAAGGTAGATACTATGCTCGAAATGTCATTGGCCTAAGTCAATATAAATCCATGGTGGAAACTACATAGCAAAATAATGCATTGTACCATTAGCGTTAGTGCCCACAACACACCAAAGGTTGCTAAAAGTTGTTTAGTTTGTTTGTTTAGGAAGAATTACACAACTCTCTTCAAATGTTGAATCAGGTGATAGATTAGTAATTTTACTATTCGTTCAAATCACTAAAATAATATATAATAAATGCAAACGTAAACATTTGCTATTATAATATTTGTAATAAATAAGACATATTAAGATGAATCACAATGATGTGTACCTTCACATGAGTCATTAGTATGTGTCCAGTCTCCTGTGCTGGTGCACCACTGGACAGTACGACGTTCACCTCTCTGGAACCAGTGACCTCTATCACAGGTGTAGTTTGCAGACTGTCCATAGGTCGTCTCATTGAAAGCTACTCCGGCGTTTATCAGACTTGTGGGACGGCCACAGTCAACGACTGTAGAATGGAAATAGACAAATCAAAACAACATTCATAGACGACTTAAAAAGTGAAAACATATTTGATTGTGAGATTACATGTGTGTTGTTGTGCAATATAACATATAATTTTAAAGAAAATATCCAAGATCGTTTGTTTACTTTGAGTTAAACAAAGGGAACTTTAGGAAACACGTATATGTCTCCTCGTTTCTCTCACTCAGCACCCTTCTTAAATTACTGCACTGACTCACTGTTCGATAACGCATTATTTTAAAGATCTTTACAACTGCCTATAATACGCGGTCATCCAAGCAACCAGCATATTTACATTCATTGCTTACTCATGCAAGACATCCCAAACAGCTTCGATAATTTAATTATAATGTACTTTTTATTACTGCAAAGTTCGGAATTTGAACTTCTTCAATTGCTGCACCGACTGTGTGGAATTCATTCTCTGTTAGTGTTAAGTCTGTATGAAATATAACAATATTTCGTCGTAAACTAAAAACCCACTTTTTTAAATGTTTATCCTCCATAGCTCCCAGCGTACCAATCCAACTGTTTACAACTGGAACTGCTTATCGATTATGAACTTCTTAACCCATTTTGTTTTGGTGCGCTGCCGAGCTTGGGTCTCCCGAGGATTTTAGCGCAATACAAGTATTTTATATATTATTATTATTAATTATTTTGCACACGACTCTCGTGTAGACAGAAAGGTTAAGAGGCTGCAGTGTTCTCCGTGCGTACAAACTGCTTACGGATATACAGTCAATCCTTCAATGCGGCCAGTCAATCAAGGGACAATCCAAACATTTACACTGCTTTGTGGCTACACTCATTTGATAAAGAAACCCAAATAAAAATACAGTAAAAGCATCCCATTGTATAACATACACACCTTGACAAGTCTCTTTGACCGCTGTCCAATTTCCCGATTCGCTGCATGACGTTACTACAAGACTAGCTCCACTCGGGAACTTGAACCCAATTTCACATGTATTGTTCGCAGTTTCTTCAAATGTTGTTAAGTTGAAAACTACTTCAGCGTTTGTCCTGTGTCCTGGTGAGCCGCAGTCGACCACTGCAAACGCAGGAAATGGCACTGCTCCTACTATATAGCAATATCATTAATACACGCGTATAAATCATGCTTCATTCGTATTAATTCATCATAAAGTAATACAGCTCTCCGTTTTGTTCCCCCAGTGTTGATGGCATTAATACCGGTTCTCTACTAATGTTTTCTACTCCTTCCGCCACAGGTCCCGTTTCACTACCATATTTAACACCCTTCTGAGCTGTACCATCTGTCGCTCTGCAATCCCGCCAAACCACTTTGCATATAGTCCACCCATCTTAGTTGTGGTCTTCTACTTGTCCTTCTACCTTCCAATCTGAGCTTAAATGCTCTCTTCGAGTAATTAATGGAATTATACTATTGTGTTACTGTTACAAGATGCCATCATTAACACGTCTCGTTTCCAACAGTCCAGTTTCCTGCGTCGTTGCATGATATCATTGCAAAATTTCTTAGCGTGTATTTCGATATATATATATATATATATATATATATATATATATATATATATATATATATATATATATATATATATATATATATATATATATATATATATATATATATATATATATATATATATATATATATATATATATATATATATATATATATAATATCAAATGATTTAACATAACGCTGATATCGGATGAAAACAACTAAATTAATAAGATGTACAAACGTTGCCAACCTTGACAGTTCTCAGTGGGCATTGTCCAGTTCCCCGTGTCGTTGCATGACGTCACAACAAGACGTGTTCCACTCGAAAATCTGAACCCAACTTCACATGTGTAGTTCGCAGTGTCTTCAAATATAGTCCCATTGAAAACTACAGCAGCGTGCGTCATATTTCCTGGTGAGCCGCAGTCGATGACTACAGCCATGAACACATCTACATTGTTTCTATACATCAGAACTTAATGTTAATGCTAGTAGTGTGAATATATATATATATAATTGACAGATATTTGATAATGGCGGGCTACACATAGATGAGAAAATTGTTGGACTCTCGATAAGCCAATGGCTTCCTTGTTTACTTGCCATCTGGAACTCTGTGTGTGAGCAAAATTTCTTGTTAAAGCATGTTATTGCATTGAGTAATACAATATGGTGGCAACACGACCAGTCAGGAATCACACTAATAAAACAGGCATAGTATGGTTTGGTCATATATATGATAGCGTTAAACCTCTGCAATAGCTTACACCATAGAAACGTGTGTATTCAACATAACGAGGAAAGCTGAGAAAACGATGGATCGATGGTGTTTCTACAAAACTAAATTACATTATCATATCAGACAAGGAATCCCACCACACTGTTGCTTCAAACCAAATTTACAGCGCACGGATAAATTAATGCAGTAGTTCAATATATATTTTACAAAACAATACATTACAGCGTGCTGACCTTCACAGCTTTCGTTGGTCGCAGTCCAGTTTCCTGTGTCGCTGCATGACGTCACTACAAGACTAGCCCCATTCGGGAACCTGAACCCGACTTCACAAGTGTAATTGGCGGTGTATTCAAATGTTGTTCCGTTGAAAACTACTTCAGCGTTAGAAAGGCTTCCTGGTGAACCGCAGTCGACCACTGTAATCACAGGCAATGGTATTGTTTCCCCCATCAAAATAATATCATTAATTCACGCACGTAAATCATGCTTTATGCATATTAGTTCATAATAAAGTAAAATAGCTCCAAGTTTTGTCCCTGAAGTTCGAGGTGAGGCTGGCATCTATACTTGTTCTCGACTTATGTTTTTTCTCCCTCCGTAACTAATCCTGTTTCACTGCCATATTCAACACCCTTCTGCACTCTATCATCCATCACTCTCTTCTGCTGTCCCGCCAAACCCCTTGGCATATAGTCCACCCAACTTAGTCGCGGTCTTCTACTTGTCCTTCTACCCTCCATTTTGAGCTCAAATGTTCTCTTCGAGTAATTAATATAATACTAATATTGTGTTACAGGATGCTAACCTTGACACGTTTCGTTCGCCGCAGTCCAGTTTCCTGTGTCGTTGCATGACGTCACTACAATACTTGCCCCACTCGGGAACTTGAACCCAACTTCACATGTGTAGTTGGCAGTGTCTTCAAACGTAGTCCCGTTCACAGCTACTGCAGCATTCGTCAGACTTTGTGGTTTGCCGCAGTCAACTTCTGTGAACACAACAACACACTTTTGTTCATAGGATAACTTGATTTGCTAGTGTACTAATTGCATTTCCATTGTCTAAATATGCGTTTTCACGGCTTCATTTTTCAGCAAACTAACATTGACACGTCTCGTTTGCAACAGTCCAGTTTCCTGCGTCGTTGCATGATGTCACTGCAAAACTTTTTAGCGCGTATTTCGGTACTTATAATAAAATAATTTAGGACAATGCTGATACCAGGAGAAAACAGACAATACGTTCTGCAAAATGAAGATGTACAAAGGGTTGCCAACCTTCACAGTTCTCAGTGGGCATTGTCCAGTTCCCCGTTTCGTTGCATGACGTCACAACAAGACGTGCCCCACTCGTAAATCTGAACCCAACTTCACATGTGTAGTTCGCAGTGTCTTCAAATATAGTCCCATTGAAAACTACAGCAGCGTGCGTCATATTTCCAGGTGAGCCGCAGTCGACCACTGGAGACATGAACAACTCTACACTGTTTCTATACACCATAACTTATTTACTCTGTATGTGAGCATAATGTTTTGTTAAAGCATGTTATTGCATTTAATATTACAATGTGTTGGCAACAAGACCAGTCAGGAATCACTTTAATAAAGCAGGAAAAGCCTGGTTTGGCCAAATGTATGATATCGCAACATCAAACCTCTTCAATAAGTTATACCGTAGAAACATGTGTATTCAACATCACGAGGAAAGCTGTGAAAACGATGGATCGATGTTGTTTCTAAAAAAACTAAATTACATTTTCAGACCGGAGCAGGAATCCCACATTGCTAATGCTTTAAAGCATGGGTAAAATAATGCAATAGTTCAATACATATTTTACAGAACAATACATTACAGCGTGCTGACCTTCGCAGGTTTCGTTGGTCGCAGTCCAATTTCCTGTGTCGCCGCATGACGTCACTGCAAGACTAGCCCCACTCGGGAACCTGAACCCGACTTCACAAGTGTAATTGGCAGTGTATTCAAATGTTGTTCCGTTGAAAACTACTTCAGCTTTAGCCAGGCTTCCTGGTGAGCCGCAGTCGACCACTGTAAGCACAGGCAATGGTATTGTTTCTCCCATCATAATAATATCATTAATTCACGCACATAGATCAAGCTTTATGCATATTAATTCATAATAAAGTAAAATAGCTCTCCGTTTTTCTCTGAACTTCGAGGTGAGGCTGGCATCTTAACTGATCCCGTTTCACTGCCATATTCAACACCTCTCTGCACTCTATCGTCCTTCACTCTCTTCTACAGTCCCGCCAAACCCCTTTGCACATAGTCCACCCATCTTAGTCGCGGTATTCTACTTGTCCTTCTACCCTCCATTCTGAGCTCAAATGTTCTCTTCAAATAATTAATATAATGCTAATATTGTGTTATATGATGCTAACCTTGACACGTTTCGTTCGCTACAGTCCAGTTTCCTGTATCGTTGCATAACGTCATTACAAGACTTGCCCCACTCGGGAACTTGAACCCAACTTCACATGTGTAGTTGGCAGTGTCTTCAAACGTAGTCCCGTTGACAGCTACTACAGCATTCGTCAGACTTTGAGGCTTGCCGCAGTCAACTTCTGTGAACACAACAACAAACATTTGTTCGTACGATAACTTTATTTGCTAGTGTAATAATTGCATTTCCATTTTTAAAATGTGCGTTTTCACGGCTTAGTTTTTCAGCGAACTAACATTGACACGTCTCGTTTGCAACAATCCAGTTTCCTGCGTCGTTGCATGATGTCACTGCAAAACGTTTTAATGTGTATTTCGGTACTTATAATAAAATAATTTAAGATAATGCTGATATCAGGAGAAAACAGACAATACGTTCTGCAAAATGATGATGTACAAAGAGTTGCCAACCTTGACAGTTCTCAGTGGGCATTGTCCAGTTCCCCGTGTCGTTGCATGACGTCACAACAAGACGTGCTCCACTCGAAAATCTGAACCCAACTTCACATGTGTAGTTCGCAGTGTCTTCAAATATAGTCCCATTGAAAACTACAGCAGCGTGCGTCATATTTCCAGGTGAGCCGCAGTCGACCACTGTAGACAAGAACAACTGTACAATGTTTCTATGCACCATAACTGTATTTACTCAGCGTCCGTCATATTTCCTGGTGAGCCGCAGTCGACCACTGTACATTGTCTCTATACACTCTAACTTATTTACTCTGTATGTAAGCATAATTCTTTTAAAGCATGTTATTGCATTAAATATTACAATGTGTTGGCAAAACGACCAGTCAAGAATCACACTAATAAAGCAGGAAAAGCATGGTTTGGCCAAATGTATGATAGAGCAACATCAAACCTCTAAAATAGTTTATACCATAGAAACATGTGTGTGTGTGTGTGTGTGTGTGTGTGTGTGTGTGTGTGTGTGTGTGTGTGTGTGTGTGTGTGTGTGTGTGTGTGTGTGTGTGTGTGTGTGTGTGTGTGTGTGTGTGTGTGTGTGTGTGTGTGTGTGTGTGTGTGTGGGTGGTGTGTGTGTGTGTGTGTGTGTGTGTGTGTGTGTGTGTGTGTGTGTGTGTGTGTGTGTGTGTGTGTGTGGGTGGTGTGTGTGTGTGTGTGTGTGTGTGTGTGTGTGTGTGTGTGTGTGTGTGTGTGTGTGTGTGTGTGTGTGTGTGTGTGTGTGTGTGTGTGTGTGTGTGTGTGTGTGTGTGTGTGTGTGTGTGTGTGTGTGTGTGTGTGTGTGTGTGACTAACGGCAGCTGCGTGTCCTTATTTGGTATTGTTCTGCGTGTTTTTCACGTGCTACGAAAAAACTACATCAAACCGGTTCAAACCAGTTCAAACCGGTTCAAACCAGTTCAGATCGGGAAAACCCCCCAAAAAATAAGCAGAAACGACAGGCTATATAAACCGAGCCGCCACTGCAACTGCCATCACAATAGTTTTTCGATCTCTGCACAGCAGTTCACTCTTTCGTTGGAGCAGCACACCTATTCCACTGCGTCACCAGCAGCGATGTCATCTAGCGCGAAACACGCATGCACAAAATATGGAAAGGTATTTGAAAGACGTGTCCACATATTGCGTCACATACGAACGGTGAGCGTTCATAGTAGTAGAACAAACACCTCCACCGTCTACACATGTACGAAATGTTGTCAGAATTTCAATAGACATGACAACTTGATGATACACGAAAGAACGACATGTGTCGTTTCACCGCCATCACCAAAAAGAGCAAAAGGGGAAGACACAACACCTCACCACCCGTTCATTAGCGAAGAGTCTATCGAACCACCTGATCAACTTCCCTTCGCCGACGCTCTGTGGACAAATTTATTAGACATCGTCAGCAACAATTGGTCCTCCTTCAGGATACGCGTGTCAAGAGGTCCCCTCCAAACCAAGGTCAATTTCCGATTAAATAGTTTAGATTCGACCATCTTAGAGACTGATTTAAACACCATTTTCGAGCAACGGACCCACTCGTTCAAAATCAACTTGAGTTACGGCTTCATTCTAAGAAACAAAAACTCGGATCAATATAGGTACTATCATTCTTCTTGTAATTGCTTCGGTCGCTATCTAAAGGAGCCCACCCTTATCACCAACCGTGAGGAATTCGATGACTTTCTGGAAAGCATAAAAGAAAAAGACGTCTTGCAGTGGGCCATCACCCAGATACCCGATTCAGCCTGGGTGGTTGAACTGGTGACAAATGTCACTTTTTTCATCAACTGGGTCGGCGTATCCCTCCCAATGTACGTCAAAAAGAACAAAGCCGTCATCGGTCTAGAAAGAGAACCCAACAATAACAAGAGGTACACCGACAATTTGTGCCTCTTTAGGTGTTTGAGTCTGCATCGTGGTGGTGACGTCCGTCGCTTGGATACATCTGTGAAGGATCTGTACGCAGTCTACAACCAAGATGATGATATACCCATAGAAGAATTTCAGTCACACACGACGACCTCTATCGCGTAGAGACCACTTTTGAAACGAACGTGTGCGTATACAAGCTCGTCGAGTCTGATGATGATGATGATGGCATGACGACCGCCGAACTCGTCCCTCGATCGTCATGCCACCACCCTAACACGATGTACCTCAATATGTACGAAACACACTTTTCGCTCATAAAAAAACATACGCATGTACTGTCATTCGTATTCAAGTCGAAAGTGTGGTGACTGTTTATGGAAAGATGCATATGAGCTTCGCAGACACGAGCGCACGTGCACGGGAGGTGTGGGTCGAGTCTACCCAGGAGGCGTCTACCATTCGACGCCGACGGTTTTTCAAAGTTTTGATGATGAAAATATTATAGTCCCCGAATCGTTGCGCTATTATCTGTACCGTGCAACTTTTGATTTTGAATGTTATGTCGACACCACACGACTTCCGTCGGATAGCGACAAGATCCAGTGGGTGGCGCGTCACGTCCCGTTGAGCGTCAACGTGGCATCCAAAGTGCCGGGACACGAACAAGCGCAATGTCTCGTCACGGACGGAGACACCGACAAGTTGGTGAGTTCCATGATGAACATCTTGCGATCGATGAGTGACGCCGCCTATGAAAACATTAAAGATTCGTACGAGGACGTATTGTAAAACCACACAAAAGCACGGGAGAAGTGGGATGAAACATTGTGCAATGCACGATCATCCGTACAAAACGCTGATTAAACAACTTTATGACTGGCTTCGACACTTACCAGTCATTAGCTTTAATTCGGGCAAATACGATTTCAATGCCATCAAACAGTTCCTCGTTCCCTACTCCTCGTTACCTACTTCCGAATGACAACAACAAAAACAACAAGAAGAGGAGGAGATGTAACAGGACGACAGAGAGAAAGAAGAAGAGAACGATGGCGTCGGGTCGTTTTTCGTCATCAAACGCGACAACACGTTCATGTGTCTATCGACGGATAAGCTGAAATTCCTAGACATGGACATTACATAGCCCCGGGATTCAGCTAAGTATCTGAAAGCGTACGGTTGCGAGGTGACGAAAGGTAGTTTCCCTTACGAGCACATGGATTGTCTGACGATACTCGACGACACCGTTCTTCCACCGAAAGAGACCTTCTTCAGTCGATTGAAGAACGAGGGTATTTCCGACGAGGATTACGTCGGTTGTCAAGTGGCCTGGTGCGATAACGGCATGACGACCTTGCGAAACTGTCTCGTCTGGTACAACAATAGAGACGTCGTTCCCTTTCTACAGGCCATCGACAAGCAGTTTGCCTTCTATCAACAACGCGGCATATATATGTTCAAGCAAGGCATCAGCGTATCTGGTCTGACCTTGCTTTCCCTGTTGAACGACCTTCCAGAGAAGACGAACTTTACGCTCTTCAACGAGAAGAATAAAGATCTTCATCATCTCGTCAAAGGTCACGTGGTTGGCGGACCTTCGCTCGTTTTTCACAGCTATCACGAGAAATGGGTCACCACGCTATATCAGAACGAGTAGAGAGGCCGCTCGTCCGTGTCGGTCGATCGTCGGCTACGATGCCAACGTTCTGTACCTGTGGACTCTCATGCAAGACATGCCGACGGGATGGTACACGCGGCGACGGGAAGAGAATAACTTCCGATGGCTTTAGAATGGCTCACATGGGAAGCCACAAGATCAGGACACTCTATCCTTTATCAAGTCAACGGTTGGGAGAAGAGGATCGGTAAACTTCCGGTGGACGGGTGGTGCAATGAGACGAACACGGCCTATCAGTTCCACGGATGTTTCTACCACGTCTACCAGATCATCGAGTACACCCCCATCCCGTGCTTCCGGGACGGACTGAGCACGGGTCCTGTGGACGTGTAGAAAAGAACATTGTTCCGAGTGGACTCGTAATAGCCAGAGACTTCAGAGTCCTCTGTCTAACGTTTGTGGACGATATTGCATAGCTTTCGTATTGCTTCGTTGTAACGGTTTTCTGACGAAAACTTTTATCAACCTGTTCGGTACCGATTCGGTAGCTAACGATTGCTACGTGTTTGATTGACTTAAACAGCTACGACGAGGTAGACTGTACTATAGCACATCGTACATCGATCAAGCCTCTGGCGCAGTGGACCCACCACCCCCAAGCTCGCGACCTCTAGCGTGATGGTAACAATCCGCAAGTCGCCTCATCATCATCATCATCATCATCAACCTCGAGCCTCTGGCGAGGTGGAGACACTCCTACGCTCGCGATATCTGGCGTGATGGTCAACATCCACAAGTCGCATCATCATCATCATCATCATCATCATCATCATAGTTGCAGTCTTAGTGATATTACACGCTACCCTCGTTGTATCATCATGTTGCTTGTGTTGTTCAATAAAATACGTGTTCACTCGTACGATATCGTTTCTGGTTTCCGCGTTAGCCCCTTTGATCTCTATTAACAACCCTGTTAACGAAAACACAAACACACAAACACAAAAACAGAAAACACACAAACACACAAAACACAAACACTCAAAACACACAAACAAAGAAAACACACAAACATACAAACATTTAATGGCCGCTGTTGCTGCTGCTGCTGATGCTGCTGCTAACAGATCCTTTGATTCCTGTTCACGAATGCCCTTGGCCCACGCTCCTACCCACAATACCAAACATGGAAGTGCGTGACTTTCGTTAGAATGTTATACACGTACGAGGATGGACTGAGCACGAGTCCGAAACCACATTATCGACTGCAACGATTTGGCCATGGTTATATACAAATCTTCGACGCTGTACGGTTGGGAGGTCCGACGCCCTTGGTGACCGTGTCACCCAGGTTCCCCTGAAACCTCGTGAGTGCCCTCTGGCTATCGTATCAGCACAAACAGGTCACATGCATGTGCTCAACCCATCAGAACAGTCGCCACGCCCCTTGGTGACCGTATCACCCGGGCTCACCTGAAACCCCTCTATGGCGACTGCATCACCCAGGAGAGCGCCCCTTGGTGATCGTATCACACAGGTTCACTCGAAACCTCGCGAGCACCCTCTGGCGATCGTATCAGCGCAAAACAAGATGATAACAAAACAAGGTTGCAGCCTCCATAAAGAGGTACCGTTATATGCAAATGAGGACGCAAAGGTCGGTGACCTTTGACCTTGATCCGTAGCGTCCTCTGGCGATCGTATCAGCGCAAAACAAGATGGCAGCCTTTATAGAGAGATCACGTGATATGCAAATGTGATGTGACGTCATAGGTCACGTGACTGATCACGACCAATCAGAACTCTCCAAATCCCCCATCAATGTGAGCAATAATAAGGGACCACCAGGTCACGTGACTGTTCTCGACCAATCAGAACGCTCCATTTCAAATACTGACCAATCAAAACGCTCCAAATCCTCCCCTCAATGTTACGTATTCAAAACCGCACACATACTAATAAGAAACATTATAAGTGTGTTTCCTGCGAAAGAATCTTGAGACGACCGAAGTAATGTGGAAATGTGAACAGGAGGTGTACCTGCATCTAGCATTAAACAAGTTGACTGAGTTTGTTATTGATGTGGCATAGTGTGTGAGGATAGCGGAAGTAGCAATGGTGTACGTAGGAGGTTGCAAGCAGGGGCGGCTGCATGGAGGCGGGTGGAAGGTTTTATGTGGACAGAGAGTTGAAGAAACAGCTGACGCATGCATTTCACCCGCTTCTGTTTGTGGGTCGGGAACACTTGCACTGTCAGCGATACAGGAGGAGAAGCTATATTTAACACAATACAACTGGGTTCCGAGAATACGTAAACTGGCACGAGAAGACAAAAGGAAGATTGGGACGGAAAATAACAGAAAATATAAGAAAAAACACATTAGAATGAAGGTAGTGGGGATCAAACTGAGATGAACAGGACTAACACACAGAATGAGTGATGAAACATTCAAAAAGAGAGCATGATAAACAGAAGAGGGTGGTTGAAGGAGAAGAGAACGATCGAAATTAAAATGAAGGGAAATAATAAGAGATATCTCGAAGGGCAGAGATGAACAGCCGAACGAGGGAGAAAATGGCAGAACATGACAATAGATGTCGATGACTCGTCCCACCCCGCAAGGGACCAACGGAAGACAATTTAACATAACTCTCGTCGACAAGGCAATACAATGCTCTACATATGATCATGTGTACAAAATGCATAAGAATATACGGATACAATCAATCCTTCTACGTGGCCACATGCAATCCAGGTATAATCTAATCTACAACAACATATTGCATTTGGACAAATGCGCATTTGTTCTATGCTATATTAATTTAATTATAAACTCAAATGAAAACAAAACTAATAGCAACATCATATGAAATGACATACTAACCTTGACACGTTTCGTTTGTAGCTGTCCAGTTCCCCGTTTCGATGCATGAAGTCACTACAAGACTTGCTCCACTCGGGAACCTGAACCCAATTTCACATGTGTAGTTGGCAATGTCTTCAAATGTAGTTCCGTTGAAAACTACTGCAGCCTTTGTTAGGTTACTTGGTTTGCCGCAGTCAACCACTGTAAGCACAGAAAATGGCATTGATAGATGTGCAAACACTATGGTTTAAATGTATTAGTATATATATATATTAATACACTGTTGCTGTACATATTAAACAGAGCGTTGTGTCACACAGTGCTTACATCGACACGTTTCGTTGACTGCAGTCCAGTTCCCCGAGTCCTTGCATGACGTCACTACAACACTTGTCCCACTCGGGAACCTGAACCCAACTTCACATGTGTAGTTGGCAGTGTTTTCAAACGTTGTCCCGTTTACAGCTATTGCAGCATTCGTCACACGAGGCGTTGATCCGCAGTCAACTTCTGTAATCACAATAACAATTGTGTATTCATATGATAATCTGATGTGCTTGTGTTATTGTAATTATTATTTTATTGAATCATGCGCATATGAACAAAGGACTGGAGCCGTAGTTTATTTTGGCACAGAAGAAATCAATGATAGAGGACTTCGACGTTTCGAATTTGGAAGTCACAATCTCACCTTTGTCAACACGTTGCAAATGAAAACAAACACTTTAGATACAAATAACGTGGCACTCTCCTAATGGACGGAAACAAACACAATTATTTTGACTACACTCTCACTCCTAGACGTGTCAAATACACAGCACTAGAATATTCCCACGGGCTGACGTAGGCGGCATCCACGACATGGTTCTCGCCGCCTTGAACCTCAAGCTAAACAAGATACACCACCAGAAAACCCACGTTTTCGATTTCACATCGAAAAACTGAAGCACCCATAAATTGCTAAAACAAAATGTGAGGATAGAATATGCGGTAGATTCCCACTTCTAAATCTTCTAGAAGAACTTGTCAACGTCCTCAATGATAGCATCAATTTAGTTGTAAAGGAAATATCGGCGACGTAAGGGGAAAAATGTAGACAACAGACTCTAAGTAGATAACATACTCTAACACAGAGCCGAACGTTAGCGCACTGTCAATCGCACCATCAGAATGACGATGATAAAAGCAAAATAATAGTGGACCTCAGTGAGAAATGTGACACACATTGAAGAGGCTGACAAGACAACAACAACACAAGGCTACAGTTATCGAAGATTCAGATGGTCGAACTGAAACCAGGTTCCAGCACACTGGAAAAACAGCAGTGTCGAAAAAAGGCGACATGCAAGTGATGGGAGGAGACGTAGAGGAGCTACAGCACACACTGGAAGGAGGGCAAACTGCTTTAAAACTGCATCCCTGAAATAATAACAATCTTCATTCTGCCAGAGGATCTAGAAAACAACATAATGGCCCAGATTTTTGACTCAATCCATGATAATTCCACTTCCCAAAAAAAGGAAATGTAAGATTATGCAAACATTACGTAACCATCAATATCATCAGCCATCGAAGCAAGATTATAATACGAGTAATTTTTTTAACAGGCTCGTTGGAAAAGCGGTACTGGCTGAAAAACAGGCATGATTTAGGGCCGGGAGAAAAAAAATTAGTAAATCTTAAATTTAAGACTGATCACAGTCAAATATCTGTTTCACCAAAGAAACCTTATCAACAATTTCATCGATTGTATGAAGGCAGTATTTAGCAAGACGTCTTATGGAAAGTCAACTTCGACGAAGGTACGTCATTCGTGCAAGGTATGCCAATTCAAGACGTAGTATTTCTAAAAACAACTAGTTTAGAGAACTTTTCAGGATAACTGCAGGAGTTCGCCAGGGATGTCCACTTTCTCCTGTTTTCTTCAATATATTCATCAAGAATATTAAGCAACACAACCCTATCTATTGGTGGAACGCAGATTTGTAATAATCGTTTTGCAGATGATATCGACATCGTGGTAAGGAGTGAGGATGAACTTAAGGACGTCATCACAAGACTGGACGAACACGCAAGAACCTACGGGATAGAAGTCAACTCGGAGAAAAGCAAACTATTTTCAACTGTACAAACCAGAACACCACCATTAACATCACGATGAAAGGTCACAACCTTAAGGAAGTTGACTCTTTCAAATATATTGGGTCCACCTTAAGTAAAGAGAGCACCTCAAGAAAAGAAATCAAAAATAAGGATAGCACTGACCATATCTGTTGTGCCAAGACAACATATCATGTGGAAGAGTAGATTCATTAACTTACAAATCACGCTTAAGCTCTACAGAGCACTCGCAGTAGCCACCCTCTATGGATGCGAGAGCCTGATTCTGACAGCATAGACATAGAGACATACAGACTCGCATACACGTATTTGAGATTAAATGCTTGAGGAGACACTTCCACGTTTCTTTCATTGAAGCACATAGCGAAAGAATACGTGAGACATCACGTGGATTGCTTTGCTGGAAAGAAAGAACCCTTGTTGCCAACGGTGAAACGTCGAAAGCTTTCCTTTTGTTCTCATATTCTGACAAGACACCATCTCAAAAACTATCCTCCGAGGTAACCTGGAGGGCAAGAGAAGTCAGGACTGCCGGATAAAAACTAAACCTGGATTCATAACGCAGCTGAATGGACCAAACAAAGTACACTGCTCCTGCTGCGCACAGCAGAAGGCAGATTAAACTGGCGGATAATGTAGAAGTGCTCCCCCCACACGACCCTCCCGGTCAAATGATTAAGAGAAAAAAAGAAGGTATTTCAGAGCTTTTTTCGCCGTCGCAAACCTTGACACGTTTCGTTGGCCACTGTCCAGCTTCCTGCGTTGGCGCATGACGTCACTACAAGACTTTCGCCACTCGGGAACCTGAACCCAACTTCACACGTGTAGTTGGCAGTGTCTTCAAATGTTGTTCCGTTGAAAGCTACTGCAGCATTTGTTAGGTCTCCTGGTGAGCCGCAGTCAACCACTGTAAACATAGGAAGCCACTGTGAGTGTCAAAAATTGTGTATTGTTTATTTACATAATAGTGTTGCAAGTATACATTTTCTGCTTCAAACATTTTATTGTTGCCTTTTTTATAGTACAATATCGTGGGAACTTCATCAGTTCTGGGTCACATAAAAAATAAATAAAACAACATGGTTTGAAAACGATGGATCGATGGTGCCACAAACATAATATGTCTTCCTAGCGGCGCTTAAGAGTAATAGCAGATGGGTAATGTAAGATACATATTTTACAGAACAATGTATTACAGCGTGCTAACCTTGACACGTTTCGTTGGCTGCCGTCCAGTTTCCCGTGTCGCTACATGACGTCACTACAAGACTTGACTCACTCGGGAATCTGAACCCGACTACACATGTGTAATTGGCAGTGTCCTCAAATGTTGTTCCGTTGAAAACTTTTGCAGCGTTTGTCAGGTTTCTTGGTGAATTGCAGTCAATTACTGTGAAATAATTGTGTTTACATTTCATTATAATATTGTGTGACCATATGCCAACATAAATTGTTGGTTTTGTGGTAATCGGATGTAATGGTAATCAGTACTTAAGAAAATCTTTTGTTCTGCCATATCGATCCACTTTGGTATTTACTGGGTTAGGGAGGTTTTTCATCAGAACAAATACTATATCATGCGAAAGTGATCATGGCACATTTAATAAGTAAAATTGTGCAGATTATCCGATCCTGTTTTGCGCCCAATGAAACATACCTTCGCATGTATCGCGTGTGTCTGTCCAGTTTCCTTTGTCTGTACACCACGTGAACGTTTGACGTTCATCTCTCCTGAACCAGTGACCTTTATCACAGATGTATTGAGCGGCCTGTCCAAATGTCGTCTCGTTGAAAGCTACTGTTGCATTGGTTAGACGTGGGGGATGACTACAGTCAACGACTGCAGTGGAATACAACAGGCAATTAAAAACGATGTTCATATATTATTATTAAATTCCACCAATGCAAACAATTTAGTTTAGTGCACGTATCCACGATTTGGAATGTACGGTCTACGTCCATGTTTTGAGAACAAAGCAAAGATCATTACATATAACTAAACTATAGGTCTTACGTCTTGATTGACTAGCAATGTTTGAGGAGCAATTTAAAACCATAACAGAAATGCAGAACGTTTAGTTGGTGGATATTTATATAGAAGTAGGCCAAGCGGGCATGTTTGTATTCGTGGGTGTTGTATATGGAACAAGTTCAATGGAGGAGGAAAACTGATTTTCTTTAAATTTGTAAACGTTTATGACTTTAAAATATGTGTTTCAATGTACGGCATTTGGATAGCAGACTTCAAAGCATTATACATTGTTTTTAATAAAACAGTAATTCAAACGACGAGACCATTAGAGAAAATATGTAAAGAAATGATGAAATACAACGTAGGTATCATTACTATGATATGACTATTCACACACCGATATAATATGGGTGTATGTGTTCGCGCGGGCGTGCGTGCGTGCCTGTGTTCGTGCATGCCTGCGTACGTGGGGGTGTACGTGCGGGCGTGCGGGCGGGCGTGCGGGCGTGCATACGTGCGTACGTGCTTGCATGTGTGCTGACCTTGACATGTCTCGTTGGCCATAGTCCAGTTTCCTGTGCCGTTGCATGACGTCACTACAAGGCTTGCCCCACTCGGGAACCTGAACCCGACTTCACATGTGTAGTTGGCAGTGTCTTCAAACGTAGTCCCGTTGACAACTACTGCAGCATGTGTCGTGTTCCGTGGAGGGCCACAGTCGATCTCTATGAACCAGAACACCAGCATATTAAGCACGGCCTATGCGTTAGATACGGATATTTGCTAGTTGGTCACGCAGATATGGCAGTTGTCAACATCAATCCACACACTATGCTTCATACCTATAGATGTTTATGTCCATCTATTACAGAACACATACAATCGAACTCATAATATTTTATAAATGACAAATACGGTTTTTACTGTCAGATTGTGCATACTGCTAAGTACGTAAACAGTTGGCAGTGTCTTCAAGGTGTGTTCCCCTCAACATTATTGTCGCATTTGCTACATGTATTGGTGAACCGCAGTCAATCACTATAAACATAGACAATGGTGGATTTATGTCGTGAAATGCATTCCCATCGGTGATTCTTAAATATGTGTTGGATGACTTTCACCCAGTCTCTGCAAACGTGCTAACATTAATTTGAAGTGTCCAGTGAGTCATATTCGTGCACGTCCTGACTGACCATTTTGAACCCCTGGGAAACCGGAAGCCAATAGTGTTTTTGTAATTGAGAACCTTCTCAAAGTGTGTCCCGTTATGCCCTCTGTAGGCATTCTCCATCAGAGGAGGAGCTCCACAGTCGACCCCTGAACGACACAACCAGGCAACTTTCACTAAATGCAATAGTCATAACATAATTAAGTTACATATTTATCAAGTTAGTGTTCTACTTGTAAGGGCCTATTGGGATATCTTCTTCCTTTATGTGTTGTAATATATGAACGTGTCAGTCATGGTCGCAATGTACGAAGCACTCACCCGACAATACTGCAACATCATGCACGTAGCCTACGGCAGGTAGTGCAATGGTTTGATGATTGGTTCCATCTAGCTGAACTGTCGAAAGCCTGAAAACGAAAACAAACAAACTCACTTAATGTTGAAATGTGATAGTGTGAATCCTAGCATACTTTCACACTACGGTAATTATAAATAATATAACACACACACACATACACACACACACACACACACACACACACACACACACACACACACACACACACACACACACACACACACACACACACACACACACACACACACACACACACACACACACACACACACACACACACACACACACACACACACACATGAAATAATACAAACGTTTGAGAGGTAGTTACCATGTCATATTCAATGACAGCACTCCAATCTTCTTTCAGCCCACAAGGTAGTTGGGCCACAGAAGCTCTGATCGATTATTGAGGCGGTAGAATAAATTGGATGAATGCGACTTACTTACTTAATCCTCTTCGTGCGGGATCACACATAAGGCCGACACCAAAGAACGCCAATGTTGCCTGTCCGTTGCAAGCTTCGATCAGCCCCATCTTCCAGTCGCCTGGTGTTTCTTCCGTCTCCCATATTCCTTCAAATATCTCTGTCAAGGCTCCCATGGTGACTTCTCCTCCATCTTTCAACATCTCTGCGCTTACACAGTCTGCACCCGGTGCTTTCCCAGACTTCATGGTCCTGATTGCGTTTCTCACTTCTTCAGCAGATGGTGGGTCTGTGTTGACCTTCAGGTCCTCTTTGCTTTCTGGAATTTCTGCTTGATTTCTTGGTGCTTCCTTGTTGAGGATGGTCTCGAAGTGTGTTTTCCATCTCTGGGTTTGTTTTACTTCACAGGTGACAACATTTCCATCCACATCTTTCACTGGAATATCACTATTTTTAAAACCGCCAGTCAGCGTTTCGGTTATCTTGTACAGTGTGGCCATGTTCTGTGTCTGTGCTGCTGCTTCTGCTTCATCTGCCAGATTTTCGATGAAGGCTCTTTTATCTGCTCTCGTCTTCCTTTTGACTTCTTTGTCCAGTTCTGAGTGTCTACTCCGCAGCTCCTTCAGTCGTTTAGCTTCTTTTTTGTTGCTTTTCTTTCATCAATTGTTGTCCATGTGTCTGACTTGATCCATTCCTCCTTCTTTTTTCTTCTGTACCCTAAAAGTTTCTTGCTTGTTTCCATCAGTGCCTGATTGAAACTGTCGATGCTCAATTCTTGTTCCTCTTGGAGTATGCGAAAGCGGTTTTTTAAGTCCAGCTGGAAAGCTTTCTCTGTATTTGGGTTATTTAACTTTCCTGTGTCAAATCGCCGTTGTCTCTCTTCTCTTCTTTGTGTCTTCCGTAGCTTCAAGGACAATGTTGCCACTACCAGCGCATGGTCACTCCCCACATCAGCTCCGCGTCTGGCTCTAACGTCCTGAAGTGATCGTCTCCACTTCTGATTGACTATCACATGGTCGATCTGGCTGACAGTGCTGTTATCTGGGGACCTCCAGGTGGTTTTGTGAATGTTTCTGTGCTTGAATAGAGTTCCACCTATGACTAGGTTATTCTCAACACATAGGTCAGAGAGGCTCTCGCCATTGTTATTTATGCATCCAAAGCCCTCGGTGCCCATGACCCTTTCTCTTCCTGTGTTTTCCTTTCCAACTCTTGCGTTTAGGTCTCCTACCATCATGAGGATGAATGCGATGTGGCAAATTAATCCAGTGATTTGAGGTGGATAGTATGCAGTTGTCCGTCCAGTCGCTTCGGGTTTGTGTTTGTGGATTTATGAGAGTCGCTGCCTTATTGGCCTTCATCCCGGGAGGTAGGTTACTGCTGAAGACGTCAAGAGCGATCAACCCTTCGCCAAGACACATATGAAGACAGTGCTGGAGATAGTTGCTTCTTTGCTGTCGACAGTATGACAATATGACGAATGTGGCTCTTTCCCATATAGTTTAAATTGAATACTAATGGGGAAAAGGGAGTGCGGAGGTTCAACATCTTCTTAATGTTGCTGCTTGCATGGCAGTGGATCACAGCGCCAGTGGCAGCATATGAAACAAGCAACGACCTCTCATTCCTCTGGAAGTTGGTAGGTGCTCATGCGGTCGACAGCAAAGTAGCGAAAGATGCTAGCACTGCCAGTGGTGTATTAGCGGATGGCTACTAACTATTGACGTCCTCAGTAGCAACGTACCGCAACGAATGCCAAAATGACAGCTAATAATATTAACCTCTCCAGAAACCACAACCACCACTTTGGAACGACTGGACAGACAGTTGCAAAACGTCCACATGAAGTCACTGGATGCGTTTCTCAGAGTTCATTCATGTAGCATATTAACCGCCTATAGGTTGACCAAAGCTTCGTGGCGGATGATCCCACCACTCCGTGTGGCCCAATTTTGCAGTGCATCTAGGGGGCTACGAGAAGATCGGAGTGCTGAAAGTCTTCAACAACACTAAATATGGCATGATAATTACTCACAAAACGTTCGTATTCTTTCGGATGGAGTACGAAAACGTGAACCCGAAATATGGTTCTAATAACACAAAGTCACCGTTGATATCGTTGCGCGCCTCCACAACAATTGTTAAGGCATGTAAATTGGTTTCTTTGTATACAGATGGAGATGATGCAAATTGCAATACAAATTCTAATAATTATATTTTCATAAGAATAATATGCATGTAAACAGTTCCAATTTATATTGTAATTGCATGTTGAATGTATGCAATTCATAGTAGTGTACCAAACTGGTATCAATCCTGAATAATAAAATGTCAAGGAAGGATATTACGTAATGTAGATTCGTACTTGATGCATGCCTAGAAGAAAATGCAAACAATATTAGTTATTCCAATTTTTATTACAAAATAGAATAATTGTTTAGCAATTTGTTTTCATTGCAAAATATGTCAGCATCGCATACATGCTCACACGCACGAATCCACATATAATAGAACAATGAGTTTTTTTCTAATTTGATTGGTTTACTATAATAACGTATGACAATACCAACATGTTTCGCAATGTATTATAATAGTGGTAGCTTACTTACGTTAAGAACGCACGAAATAGATTTGTGACATTGACGTAATACATACAAAACTACTAGGATAAATTATTTCCAAGTTAGCTGCATGTTCGTCAATATTTGTAATCATGTGACGTGTGATACCACGAGAATCCGATGATGAAAAGGTAAAAATAGGGGATCTGCCCATTACTTTTTAAATAATTGTTTTAGGCAGGGCCAATTAAGCCTATCATGTTTCTCATGTATCATAGATGTGTATTAAACCAATTCAAAGCCATCACTTGTTCATACTAGTTTATTATATTTTGCCGCAATGATGAAACATGTTACAACTTGCCCCGCAGCTATGAGACCTCATTAGAAGTATTATTTCGAATAGATGTATTGCATTAAGCATTTACTGCTGATCTAGCCTTCTGTGGGATATATTTGCGGACACGTTGGCAATAAAACAAAATCGACCAGGTAACAACTCGAACGGCAATACTGAAATATACTAGCCCCGGTCTCCCCTATGTGAATGTTTACCTCTGAGGCATTGTGTAGAACAACGTCTGGTCTTTTATTAGGACCCTATAGAGATTGTCTACGTTGATCACTGTTCTGTTCGCACCATCGTAATCTGCGCACTCCACTTTACCTGAAATATATAATAACATTTACTAGATTGTGCATTTTAACATAATACGTGTCCGCATCACATTAAGCATACGAGATCGGTTTTCTCCAAGCCAATTTGTGTATATAGACACACACACGCACGCACGCACGCACGCACGCACGCACGCACGCGCGCACACACACACACACACACACACACACACACACACACACACACACATGGGAGAGATAAAGATATGTAAAGAGAGATGGGAGAGATGGGAAATGTTTACGACACAGGAAAGGGAGATGAATACGATCCTGGACAATACCGAGGTATAATATTGCTGAGACACGTTCTGAAGGTGCAAGAGTTATTTCTATTTATAAGGAGGATAGTGTAGTGCGAAATGGAAAAAGAACAACAAAGCTACAGAACACGAAGATATGCGGCGGATGTACTGGTGGGATGGGAGATGGGAGGAACAGGACAATATGGGATTCATAAACCATAACCATTTAAGTACGACAGGCCGGTATACCGGCCTCGCGGTGTGTGACGCTACAGTACGACAGACCGGTAAACCAGCTTTGGCTACGTTCACCATTTAAATCGGTTTTACTCATAATTATCCACTAAGTGGAGCCACTTGTCATGGCGAATGAATTAGCTATTCGGTAGCGGCAATCGTTTGTTATCGCTCAATATCATTTTATGGAGATTTTGCCGTTGTTTAATGATGGATTATCAAAATCTGCTATGGCTGCAATGGCGGACGGCTTTACTTCAACTGACGATTTACCGCCGTGTGCTTTGGATGGCGTGTTTATTAGTTTTAGCAACGAATCTTTGTCGGATGTTGACGATCGAAACAACAAAGATGTTGCCATTTGTTGGCGAACTTAGCGACCGAGCCGGAGGCAAACCGGATACTGACAGCGGGAGAATTTTCGATGGCTACTCGGACGTCAACGATGATGAATGTGACGGTGTAAACGCCGAGAATGAGCTGCGCACTGTACTATCAATGCTGGATGATGCGTAGTTTCAGTTTTGGTAGAAGAAACAGGTGTATGTGAATCCGTCAACATGCAAAGTTTGATTGGAATCGGTCCAGTAGCGATGAATGTGTTATAGCAAATATACAAATGAACACCTCTGTCATATATGTTTAAAATACAGATAAATAACTTGTTTTTTACTTGCTCATACTCCACAAAATGTTCTTTTTATTGTATTTTATATCATAGTACACTCCTGTAGCATGATCAACATGAGTAGTTTACATTAAATATGTACATTGGCATACAACTGCGTTCAGCAACTGCAAAAACGTTGAAATCGTGGCGGCCATCTTGGGTTGCTGGTTACCATGACGACGAAATGTAAAATGCTGATTATTGTACTTTTAGAATATATATATAATATTCATAAAATGCATTTTTGTCGCTGAAATCTTGACTTGAAGTGATGCAGTCGATTTTCTTGCATGGGAATGCAGTATTCAGTGGTCACAGCAGATCAGGGCTGTACTACTGAAATGTTTTTTTAAGAAGGCGTATAGCATGGATCCTCGAGAGATGGCCATGACCGCGTTGATGTGGATGTGTGTCACACAGTCGGAGGTGACGATGGGGGAAGGCAAGTATGAAGAAACAAAACACATGGTATAAGTCTGGAGAAGAGGTGTGTGTTGTTAGTCTGGTAGCAGAACAAATATCTAGATATAATAAAACTGGAAGGGAAGACACTGAAACAATGAGGCAGGTTTGTGTAGCTGGGTGGAGCGGTTTGCGGGGACGGAGGCACAGAGATGGACATTCGCAGGAGAATACAAGCTGGGGTGAGTGCGTCGATGAAAGTGAAAGGAGTAATGGGAGTTAGACATGTATTTCGGAAGCTCAAATGAAAGGTGCTTAGCTCGTGCGTAGCACCGGCCTGTCTATACGGCATCGAGACCACGTTGACGACGGAAAAACCAATAGGAAAAGTTTGTGAAAACAAGTGGGTGAGAAGAATTGCTGCAGTGATACGACAAGCGAAGAATGGATGAGCAGATTGGGGAGGTTGGTGTGAAAGAGAGTTTCAAGAGAATGCTGATGATGAATCGGTTGGACTGGACACGTGGAAAGACTTGAAGGGGAACGGTAGATGAAAAGTGGTAGGCACAAGGAGAAGTTGAATACCGAGTTTGAGATGGGAGGACTGCGTGAAGAGATAGTTGGGGTAGTGGGAGGGGAGTGGAGAACAAGTGCGAAGGATGGGATAGTGGAGACGGGTGGGGGAGATGGCAGTGAAATGGGATCATTGATGGAAGAAGAAAACATTTTAATATAAAATATGGGGCAGTTGTTTTTATTGTAACAAAGGAAGCATTTTGTTAGAGACTGGTAATCTTTAGAAGGAAGTAATGAAATGGTAAACGACAATTTGTTATAAGAGGACAACTACCTCGGAGCAAATATTCGGAAAGCGACATTACGTAGTAAAAGGGCAAATGGTTCCATAATATGGCAAACTTCTGGGATCAAAATCCTAAATAATTTTGTTTGATGAAAGGCAGTTTCATTTCGTAATTATTTGGTCGTGTATCCGTTCTGTATGAGATAAACCAGCCCAAACCTGTGACAGATAAACCAAACCATTAACAATAGAAATGCATTGTTACATTCACCTGTCCTACGACCCCAGCATACGCGTGTGTTTATGTAGTCTATTGCCACGGCGCATGGCCAAGTTGTGGAAATAATGGTTGTCTGGTTGAAATCAGGTACAGTAATCTTGACAATAGCGCCGCCGTATAGATCAGCACAGAAGAGAAGCCTGTACAAATGCAACATATAATGCCATAAACCAAGCACGCACACGCGCGCGCATACACACACCCATATATATATATATATATATATATATATATATATATATATATATATATATATATATATATATATATATATATATATATATATATATATATATATATATATATATACGTATATATACATACACACTAAAAATACTTAATAGTTGACATAAATAAACAATGTGATTGTTTGTCTTTATTGCTAAAACTTCACAATATTACTATAGTTGTTTTCCCTTAAAAGTAAAGAATGAAGCCATGAAACAGTCAAAGAATGTGTTAATAAATATGTTTCTTTAAATATTGCTAATCAGTCGCTAGGGTAGATAATTATGTCACGCATATTTACCTGCTCATTTCGTCGATGGCAATGCTAATTGTCCTAGTCCCTGTGTAAACGTGTATAATTCCTGTGCCGTCCAACGAGGCTACATACATATCAGTACTGAAACTGTAATACAGTTTGCTTTCCGTCCGATCAACAGCTAGTCCTTGTATGTTTCCTACGTGGAATATAGTAAAAAAGAACATCGTGGTATAATATATATATATATATATATATATATATATATATATATATATATATATATATATATATATATATATATTAATCCATGACATGTTCACTGGGATTTACCCAACAGAAAAGGTTTGTCGTCCAGGAAAACACAACTTGAGAATAGGCATTCTATCAGCTGTGTGAGTCTCTGGCCAAGTCATTCCAAAAAAAATAATTTTGTCTTACCATGGATGTTTAATGATAATATAAATTTAAAATACATCAAACAACTCATGAACCTTGTAATAATGTTTTCTTACTATGGAAGGTTAATGATAATATAAATTCAAAAATCAAATCGAAAATACATCAAACAACTCACGAACCTTGCAATTGCCATATATAAACACAGTATCAATGCACTGAGTGATTCTTCGACGATAGCCTCCACTAACATGTTCAGGTGAGAACTGAGAAGTTCGTATTTTCACTTGCCTTTTGATATGATACTTATTTCACTGGAGCCATCTGTTGTGCTACGGCGTAATTCCTGACTATTACTCCAGAAAATGTAGCCGTGAACATCATCCACAGCAATGGCCCTACAATCTGTAAATAGTCCGTTTCAGCTGTCAGTTTTTTGCCCTACGCATCGATTGTTTCGTAACTTACAGGTACTGACATCAGCTGCATTTACCGGTCACATGTTCTCCATGTGATTCGTAAATTCACTTGCGATTTCATCAAATATAATAACATCTTTATTCTCACATTAAACATTGCAATTGTACAATATTTAAAATACAGTTATTTCGGTAATGTCATCGTTAACATCATCAATTATCTAAGAACAGTTATTACTTAACACAAGAGGGAAACCGCCAGTACGTTTACTGTAGTTTATAAGTTTAAGAACGAGTCGACACCACCGCTGGTGGAAAATCACTGATGCATGGCGTGGCTGACAGCCACGAAGTTCTTCAGAGGGGTGTGCCGCATGGGTGCTAACTTCTTTGGGGGTCAACATTCCACCAATCTGGTGATCTGGTTTTCTGTTTGGCATACTTCCAGAAGGTCCAATATGTCGTACGATTCACCTCTCTTGTGTTTATTGGGATTTCTTTGTTGTTTAATTTTTTGATAGCTTAGAAGCAGCGCTGTTAAATGTCTCCAACATATGTTTCTGTGACCCAATTTATAAAGACATAGTTAAATATTCCTTTAAAGAAACACTCGGTAAACTAGTTGTTTACACATTCTCGCAGCAACTGCGGTAAATGCAGCAACGCATATGGATATCGTCATAGAGTTTTTCCAGAGTTTGTAACGTAAAGGTCATGATTAACCAGTTTTAAAGATGGGAGAAGCTCCTGATTTTTGTCGTCACTGTAATGATTATTTTTTGGAGTACATATGGTGAGTGCGACCATATCAGGATTGTGTTCAGAAATGTAAGATTTAAGATACTCGCGTATATTTAGTAGTTAGTCAGAATGTGTGTATGACCATATCATTTGAAAACTATTCGTACATCTACCACCTGCGTCAACCTGCGACACTCTGATGGCTCTTTATACGAACGCTCTGGCCCGATACTAAGAGTTGCCCAGAGTTTAGCCATTTGCGTTTCAGTTCAGAAAACAGGTTGATTACTTGCTACTTGTCCACGTGTCGTTAAATACCATGTTCCGGTGTCTGGCACTACATTCTTTATCATCACGGTTGGCTACGTCGCCAATAATGTGTTGGATTTATCCTAGGCTCTGTACTCGCAGTTTCAAATTAACACTACATTATGTAACATATTAACAATATGTTGTCATCGTTTTGTTTCTTCTCATCTACCTTTGTTCTGTTCAATTCCTTCAAGTTAAACAGAACGCCTACGGTCCAAGTGGCCGAACTCATACTGGTTTGTTTCAATTTCCTATCCACATCTTCATCGCTCGTTGTAATCTTCTCGTCAGTAAGATATCTGGCTTCGATTGCTTCCACTGTATGGTTGAGGATTTTGCTTTATTTGTCTAAGTATTCAATGTGGTGTTTTAGCTTTAGCAACCCGGAGAGAACCTTCACAGCTGATCAGTTACAATGAGTGCAGTAACAGTGTATAACTGGGACATCATAGTTGTTTTCACGGTAGGTAATACGTATATGTATTTTAATTAATATTTTTGCCATTTAACATGGTAGTACTGGTTGTACGGTGTAGTTCAGATTCAAGGCGCAAGAAACGTTACAACGTTCGTCACCAAATGCCCACTTTACGATCACATAATCAGGCATTTAATTGTATCCGGCGGGTGCACTGTGTGTTCACAAAGTGTCCTTTTAGCAACCACGAACTGAAACCATGTCCAGTATACTGGAATGTAAAATCAGCATTGTAGATAAAACTGGCGACATACAAGTGGTGAGAGAAGAATTAGAGGAAATTGTGCGCACGTTGAAAGGAGGGAAATCTCCCGGCCCCGATAACATTCTAGCGGGGTTGCTTAAACACGACGACCCTGAAATGTTAAAGGTCCTTACTACACTCGGACATAATATCCAGTAAACAAAGGAAAGACCAAGGGAATGGACTCAATCCATGATATGTCACTCCCCAAAATCAGCCTCATTATCCACCCAAACAAGATCATGGTGATTCTCGGTTGTTTTCTTTAAAACATACTTCGAGAACATCAACCAAAACGTCAATACCACCATAATGATTATATATTGGTAGAAGGCCGATATGTAATCTTCGTCTTGTAGATCATACCGACCACATGGGAGGCAGCGAGAATGAACGTCATGACCTCACCACTTCGCTGGAATAAAATGCAACAAGATGGCACCTCAAATAAAATACATCAGCTTCCACATCAAACGTAAGCTCTACAGAACACTCGCAATATCCACCCTCCTCAATAGATGCTTGAGCTGGACTCAGACAGCCGCGAGAGATTTGAAAGTCAATGCTTCAGTAGACTCCTACGCATTTCTTTCACCGAACAAACAACGAACGAAATACGTGATACAGCAAGTGGATTCCCTAATTGGAAAGCATGAGGCCTTGTTGGCAACGGTGAAACGACCAAGGCTCTCCTGGTTTGGCTGACACAACACCATTTCAACATCTATCCTACAAGGCATCCTGGAGGGCAAGAGAAGACGGGGCCACCAGAAGAAAAACTGGGCTGAAAATATCCAGGAACGAACCAAGCAAAGCTGACCGACCCTACCACGGTCAGCAGAAGACGACAAAGCTGATCGACCCTACCACGGTCAGCAGAAGACGACAAAGCTGACCGACCCTACCACGGTCAGCAGAAGACAACAAAGCTGGCGAAGAATATGTGGAAATGGCACCGCACGACCGTCCCCGGTCAAGGGATGAAGGTTATGAATGAATGCTATCAAGCAACACAGCAGTCACAGTCACCATCCTCCAACATGGATGGCCAACAGACTGGTTATCTGCTCTCTATCCTTTGACTTGTCCGGAGTGGCTTGACCCGTCTAAAAACAAGGTAGACCAAAACCCATACATCATAATGGCTATGTGCTATCCTGTCCCGTTATTCTCGATAACACGGTTAATTATGAAAATAATTAGAGTAATTCACATGTGGTAATGGCATTAGATGCTTTGTAAAAACATCACAATAACTGTAGCGCTTTAGCAGTATTAATGCAATAGTAATACAATTGTCAGAAAGCTATTGCTATGGTAATTAATTAAACGTATTACAGTTACTAAGATACCCTTACTTACCTGCACTGCGTAACTGTGTTGATGTACCAGGATCCGGAGGAATCACCGAGTTGTCCACAGGAATTTTCCAGATGCCGTTGCTTGTACATGCCAATAACGTGTAGGCGCGTTGGTCACTTTCGGCAGCTGAAAAACTTGCCTTCTATATACTTTCCCACACATGTCAAATGTAATGTGTTTTTCGCCCTTACAAAATCCAGGTGTTCATTAGCTCATTATTAGTCAGAAGTTTTCGCATTGAATCACCCACACAGACACATTCAAATTGCAGCAATTAAGCCTCTCTGAGTATCCATCCACATTGTGTCAACGTTGAATAATCGTACCCAATTATATGCAAAACCCAACCTTTTGTTAATGACGGCATTGAATATTTCCACACATGAAGAAGACAACGTAATAACAAATGTGTGTACAAATGTGTATAGTGTACCTCCACGGATACAAAGGTGGAACTTGAGCAAAGGATGCGGATATAGTGATTGCCGACGCCGCGCCTGTGGCAGTAGGTAAATATTTAGCTTAGTGAAGGTCCTCGCAATCGGGCTGAGCGGATGTTATCAATACTCTGTAGCATACTTGCGTTCGTGGAGTTTTACGTTCCCATGTTTAAATGTGTTACTGTGCAACTGTGTCACAATGACTGCATAAATCCGTGTATGTATGAATGAGCGTGTACACCGTAGATGATGAAAGAAAAATGAGATGACAATAGAAATAGGGCTAAAGCAACGATCGATATTTAACCTGCAACAGTTCTTCATTGTGATCGATGTGCTAAGAGGTCATCCATATGTCGTCACGCTCATGGGGGTCGGGTTGCCTGGGTAACCGTTACGGGGCGTTACACGGGTTGGGGTGTGGTGTCTTTGTGATCGTTACATAACGATTTAAAAACAAAAATTGTGTTCATCTAGATGTTGATATCAAGTTGATAGCATTAATTGCTATGCACGTTTTTTGTATATAATTCCAACGAATTCCAACGGAAAAAGATTATGGATTTTACTATACATCAGGGCATTGAGTTATGTTAAATATATATATATATATATATATATATATATATATATATATATATATTTATTTATTTATTTATTTATTTATTTATATCAAGCGATTGATATATATATATATATATATATATTTATTTATATCAAGCCATATTTATATATATATATATATATATATATATATATATATATATATATATATATATATATATATATATATATATATATATATATATATATATCAATGTATATATATATATATATATATATATATATCAATGACTTGGACGACTATATAACAAATAACGTACTGATATTTGCGGATGACACAAAAGTGTTTAGAAAGGTTATCACTGATGGTGATAAACAATAATTATAAAACGATCTAGACGGATTAGTGAAATGGTCTGTGAAATGGCAGATGTTCAATTTTGGGAAATGTAAATGCATACATACAGGACATGGGGATGTAAACTATAAAATGGTAGATACTGTTCTGTGTACTACAGTAAAAGAAAAATACTTAGGAGTTACAATAAGCGCTGATATGAAAGTTTTAGAGCAGTGTGGTATCGCAGCTTCAAATGGTAATAAAAAAAATTGGTTTGATTAGGAGAAACATAATAACAATTATACCTCTGTATAAAGCAATAGTTAGACTTCATTTAGAATACTGTATACAAGCGTGGAGACCATATCGTAAGAAGGTTACACTTGATACGCTTGAACGCATGCAGAGGAGAGCAACTAATTTTTTCCAGAACTGAGAGACCTTAGTTATGAAGAACGCCTGAAAGAATGTGTTTTAACAACTCTAGAGACAAGGAGGTTAAGAGGAGATCAGATTGAAGTTTTAAAGATATTGAATGGGTATGAAACTATTCATAGAAATATGTTTTTCTCACTCAAGAATGATAACAGAACTAGAGGACATAATGTAAAATTATTAAAGGATCAGTGTAGATTGGATATCAGGTTGACACATAACTCAGGAGGGCAGGTTACACGTAGATGAACGTTGTTGGTCCCTCGATAAGCCAATGGCTTCCTTGTCCACTTAAATCCTTTTAAATCCTTTTAAATTTTGTTAAATCACATTGTTGTTTAATATGTAGCTATTCACACATGAGTACGGGTTGACACAAACTAGTCGGCTACCTGTGCTGCACAATGCGATCTGCGTGAGTGGTTGTTGCTAGCTCAGGGGCAGCAGCAGTTGAATATTGATAAGATGCAACACAGCGGATGCTCGGGAACAATGGAGCGGATGTTGGCTATGCATTGGCTGCATATTATATCATGTTCGTCATTGTTGCTATTTAACGGCAGTGTATGGGCGATATGCCACAGGCGCATACGATATAGCGTATGTTGCGAATGTCGATCCGGTCAGTTATGTTTCCATCAAACACAAATGTAATTATTCAAATAATACAACTACTATTCTGCTGCTGCTGCTGCTGCTGCTGCTGCTGCTGCTGCTGCTGCTGCTGCTGCTGCTGCTGCTGCTGCTGCTGCTGCTGCTGCTGCTGCTGCTGCTGCTGCTGCTGCTGCTGCTGCTGCTGCTGCTGCTGCTGCTGCTGCTGCTGCTGCTGCTGCCATTAATGCCACTAACGTTACTAATGTCACTAATGCCACTTATGTCACTAATGCCACTAATGTCAATACTACAGTTACCACTACAATTCTAACAGCGTTAACAGTACGACAACTACTGCAGTACAATATAAAACAATACAAGCGCGTAAAAAACAAACGGTTAGGCAATCGCAATATCGGTACAGACAGTTAAAGTCACAGTAGGTGAATTAATGCACTGATGAGCTAAGGAAGGTAAGCCGGGTTGAAGTATTCAGTTATATTTCTGTTCACCTAGCAGTAACGGGCGTTAGTTCCAACGAGTTTGAACGGCAACAGAGAATGATGATCTGAGTCACGGAGATGATGGTTATGGTGAAGGTGATGAGTGTGATGAAATTGCGCGCGTGCGTGCGTGTGTGCGTGGTTTATGCCATTTATGCTTTGTCGCTATAGCAAACATAAATTATTTAATGTTGTCATCTAACATGCTGTTTACGCATGCTCATTGTGAGTTTGGCATTTGACAGCAATTGACATGACTAGCATGTGCACAATATTCAACAAACGTGCGTATTTTATGACGCACGTTTTGTAAATGAGCAGGAACTACTAATTCAAAAAACAACTTACGACAAGACGTTTGTACGGTCAATACTTGTAAAACTTGAGTTCGACGCACCGGTTGGTTGGGTGAACATATACAACGTAGAGAGTAACGTAAAATAAATGTACTCAAGAGTACTCAAACCATTACCATAACTTTAAATTAGGACAAATATGCTTTTAGAGCAATATATACATATGCTGTGTTAAAACACACTAATTCGCTTACCATTATTGTTGCTGACCCACGTCAGAAGCAACATTTGCAGCAGAAGCACCGACATCAGCAACGGCGCAGGTAGCTTCAGTCTTGTTGTGTGGACCGTCATCGCCTCTAGTATTTACTCGACGTAAGTCTAACATATTCGAGTGACACTGCGTGAACCAGTCGGGCGCAACACCACCAACGCGTTCTGTCAACCGACTGGTGTCAGTGGCAACAGGCCGAGGATAGACGTGACCGGTGTCAGTGACAATAAGCAGGTGGTAGGCGTGTGCGCTGATCGATAATATGGCGTCATGCGACAACGACATTGTTCACCTTAGTCGTGACAGTTTAGTTGAATACTAGATCACTGTGGCCATTCGACCAGTAATAACAGAATGATGATCTGATAAATTCTTTTGAAATATCTTATAATATATATATATATATATATATATATATATATATATATATATATATATATATATATATATATATATCCCGTTGAGGAATTGCATAATGAAAAACAAATTTCGTATGTCGTGAATAATCTTCGGTCAGATTATATTACTATAATAGGAAACATGTTTTTTCTCAATCTTGCACTGTACGTCCAAATTATGTTTAGGCCTCTTCTGTGTGTGATACATATTTTATAATATATATATATATATATATATATATATATATATATATATATATATATATATATATATATATATACATATATCTATTATAGTTTGGTGCATTGATGCATTTCCAATATCTGGCACGTTAAGATAGCACTGGGAAAGTGATATCCCTAATCAGAAATAAACGAAGGGCTTTCCCAAAAGTTAATTTGGGAAGGAAGGCATCAGATTGCTATTTGTTTATTCAGTACCTACGCACTGACAACTCGCCCCATTTCCAATTCGTTTTAAACCAAATCGACACATTGCCAACTCGCTATATTGCTCAATTTTATCGTACACAGTCCGCACACTCGGCACACAGTTGTGCCGTACCTATTCAGCACACTGCCGACTCGTTCCATTACCAACTCGTATCATACCAAGTCGGCACACTGCCAACTTTTCCCATTGCCAATATTTATTACAATAAGTTGGCCCACAGCGGTAGCGGTTAGAACGTCGGGCTCTCAATCGATAGAACCCGATTTCGAATCCTCCTGCTGCCGTTTCGAAGCTGTGGCAATTTCGTTCATCCCACGTGGCCTTAGTTCACTCAGCTGTATAAACGAGTACCTGGCTAGAGAGGCTAGAAAGAGAAGGATTTGTGAACGAATAGTCTTTACGCAGTAATTGCAGTATGGCTGAATGTTTCACAGAGAAGTTGACATGGTGTTGGAATGACTAGCTCTGCCCGGGGGTGAAATGTAAGTCGCATTGAACAGTCCCAGGGACTGGATACCGCGCTGTATAAGAACGTACGTTTTACAGCACACCATGGTAACCCACAATCAACTCGTCCCGTTGCCACACAGCCCATAGCCAACTCGTCCCGTTGCCACACAGCCCATAGCCAAGTCGGCCCATCAGCATTTTAACAGTTATCGACCGAAGCACACCGTTCACAGTATGTCGTTGACAAAAGCATGTGTCAATGAAACACGAATTAAAATATGAATTTTTACATACTTGAACTCATCTTTGGTGAATTGTAAATTACATTCCATTTTGATTTGCAGCATGTGGTTGGTTTACTATGCGTCTGTTAGACTAACTTATAATATACTAAAATGGTCATTCGTGTTTTGCTTTTTCAACAACATATTTGTTGACTAATAGTGCAGATCAAAATGGACTTCCATTATTTTGATTCTTCCACAGCGAACGGAGTTCTTTCAACACTATATTGCCTTCAAGCTAAAGCCGAACTTAGCGAACCAACGGATTTATTCGACCACAAGAGCTGCAGTCTGCATTTGGTGCCGACACGCATTAATATTAATTAGATGAATCGATTTCAAGCAACAATGCGACCACGGAAAGGTCAATGGGTTTAGGAATTTCAGGAAAATACACTGATCATTGCAGCCAGAATCGATATATTAAAATCTAATATCTTTGATAATACTGCCGTTGTGAAGCCAAATGTAGGGGACTGATTCAAATCTCATTGGATTCATGACATTTGGTGGTCATGTATTATATTATATGTATTAGTCAGAAATAATAGATACCCAACGTGGTAACCAACGTGAACAGAGTTGAAATGGTCGCCATTTCCCTGAGGGTCGCCAAACGTATGACTACTAACTAATTTACATACATTCAATATGTAAATGTTATGAAATGCAATTTGATGGAAAGGTGCTTTGTTATATACGCAGAATAAGAAATGATTTGATCCCAATATCGGAGCCATTGGAATACCATCTAAAATGATCGCCATATCCAAGATTGCCCTGGAATTAGAACTTTCCATACCGACGGTTGCCGCACCACTCTGGCGGTATATATTTGGCAAACATATATATTTTTGAAACAGGAATAAAAATATGTATCTTGAACTTGACCTCAGCTTTGTTATTTGTAAATGACAGCAGTTACATACGCATTCAATCAACACTGCAGTGCTATCACGTTAAAGCCAAACAAAAAAGCGAACCAAATAATTGTCTCGACCAGAAGAGCAGTGGTGTGGGTTTGGTGGCGAAACGCATTAATATTAATTAAATTAATCGATATTTAGGAACAGTGCGTTCAACGGGTTAAGGAATTTCAGGAGAAAATTCCCCATGTGGACTATTGTTAACGTATTGGTACTGGTGTTTAGAGGTGCATGCTCTCTATTAAACAGGGTGGGGAAACGGGTGGGGAAACACATATATATGCAAAATGGCTAAGATGTATCAGGCGTAGCGGCAGTGTGTGTCACAATTGCAAAAACACGCCAATTCGTGTTTTTATCGCGACTTTACAGGGTGGAGAATGTTTTGGCCAGGAAATCAATGGTAACACACACAGAGAGGAGTGACGTCAATGGGCGGCGCCAAATTAGCCTAACAATATTTATTTTGGCTAAAGGGTTACAAGGTTATCTCAAAGTGCAATTTGTTTGACAAAGTAGACACTGCGACTACACTGTGGGGGTGATGTAAGCTGGTACAACTCTACTGTTTGTCTAACTACCGCCCAGCTGATGACCACCAAACGACAGGCTAGCATAAAAAAGGAAAACTTTTATCAGCAAGCAAAATAAATTGAAGTGCATTTTGACCATTGCTCCTCGATCTATTTACGAATTAAGCCTTGTAGTAAATCCATATTAACTTATCTAGGCTAAATTTATTAGAGTTTATTGAACTGATGAGTTTGACAATGAATGGTCATCTTTTGCTTGTGTTGGTCGTAACAAAATGCGAGCTCTGAAACTGTTCCAATAAACGGAGAGCATTGGAAAGACACACATAAGCCACACCCTGTTTTGGAGCATGTTTCCCAAAACGTCGCCGGCATTGTAATCCAGAGGTGTTGATGGTGGTGGTGTACCTGCGGTGTATCTCACACGATTGACAAATCTATTACAACCAGTAATGTAACAATCAACCGGTAATGTAATAATATACCTATAATGTAATAACTTTATCGGAAATGCAATAAAAACGATGACGATGATTATGATGACTATGATGATGAAAATGATAAATGGTAATGATGATGATGAATAGAAGGAGAAAGATAAAGATAATTAAGGGTTTATCTTAGTGATGCATCAGATGGACACTTACCTCAATCTTGGAAGATCTGGACTATGCAGATGACATTGGACTGTTTTCTAGCAGGCATAAGGACATATATGAAAAGATGGACACATTCACAACAATGGCACCACATATTGGGTTAAAGCTCAACGCAGCATAAACCAAACTGATGAAGATTGCTTTGGAAGCATTGATGCTTTGGAAGAGGTTCACGACTTTGCATACCTGGGAAGCAAAATCACAGCAGATGAAGACTCTGCAAAAGATGCCATGGCTAGAATCAGAAAGGCAAGTCAGACTTTCGCTATGCTGAAGCCCATCTGGAAATCCAAGCAACTGAGATTGGAAACAAAACTGAGACTGTACAATAGTAATATTATCAGTGCACTTCTCTACGGCTCCGAGTGCTGGAAACTGACAGCCAAGCTACCACACAAGCTTGAGACCTTCCAAAACAGGTGTCTACGGAAGATCATAGGGGTATTTTGGCCCAACACATTACCAATGAAGAGCTGCACCGCAAAACAGACGCAACATTCCTGGCCACACAGATAAAGAGGATAAGATGTAGATGGCTTGGATACGTGTGCCGAATGTCACCTGGTGCACCTGCCCAAGACAGCCTTACGCTGGACAGCAGATGGTAAAAGGAGACGGACATGGACCGGTGCCAGCGTTCGAGGGAGGCGTGGACCGGTGCCAGCGTTCGGGGAAGGCGTGGACCGGTGCCAGCGTTCGGGGAAGGCGTGGACCGGTGCCAGCGTTCGGTGAAGGCGTGGACCGGTGCCAGCGTTCGGGGTAGGCGTGGACCGGTGCCAGCGTTCGGGGAAGGCGTGGACCGGTGCCAGCGTTCGGGGAAGGCGTGGACCGGTTCCAGCGTTCGGAGAAGGCGTGGACCGGTGCCAGCGTTGGGGGAAGGCGTGGACCGGTGCCAGCGTTCGGGGAAGGCTCAAATACCATTTGTGTTCTGCTTCCCAGGCGCCCCTCTGTTGAGTGAATGGACTCGGCCGTGGATATTGAAGTTAGATTGGACCAGCATATTCTTCAGCAACTCTTCGCTAGTGTACGAAATCAACATAGGTGAGTTTGATGAATACTGTGTAATGCAAACATATTATGTAATTATTGTTTTACAAACAACACGTTTAAATAGCAATTTGTACATTTGTCATAACTGCACTGATGCTACAAATAGTTTGCGTGTTTTGTATAGATGAAGTAACCCCCACGTTCGTATTGTCATACAATCACTGTAAACGTATTGTGCATGTTGAAGTGTATGTTGAATACTATATAAAGCCAAATTATAATGTTAAACCAGAAGTATTGTATCTACGTTTAACACATTTAAATGACTTAATGCACAAGTGTCTCTATTGCGTATTATGTCATTGGTCGATTCTAACAAGAGGACTCGTGTTTCAAGTTCTTTGATTTTCTCACCCTTCTCTTTCAAAGTTTGTCTTAGTTGTTCAGTCTGAGCTGCTAAGTAGTCTATTTTGTCAGCAAACTCTTGCGAGAATAGAGCTCGTTTTAATTGTTTATTACATCACTGTCACTCAGAATTTCAGTAAAGGTAAGTTTTAGAAGTTCATTGTCAATACCTTCAAAGCGGGTAGCCTCTTACGAGCTATTTTTGCGACGCTTGGGCGGCATGGTGTCTTATTGTCGTAGGTTACACGTCAAGATGGACGTTCAATATGGCAGCAAGCTGAATCTGACACACCCATAGGTTAAGTGCGAATTCACCCCAATCCTAGGCTATTGTGAATGTTTACTTCACCAGATTCATCGTAATGAATTGAAGTTCAATGCCATTAGATAGCTTCATTACTTCTGTCGTATTTGCAACAACAGAACATCGTAACACGGGAGCTCAACGAAACGCGGCGGTCCGTATTCCGTGCAGTTATACCTGCAGTTATTCCGTGCAGTTATACTTGCAGTTATACCTGCAGTTATACTTGCAGTTATACCTGCAGCTATACATATTATGTATCAGTAGTCAAGCGAGAGGAAACCAGCGTGACAGTTCCAGTTCTGTTTCAGGCACGGTGCGAGGCGGCAAGGACGTGCTGGACTGGACTGACACTGACCAGACGGCAATGACGATCACCGGAGTAGACCACAAGAAGGAACAACACGTGACATTGACCGCCATCAACAAAGCCGGACTGTACACGACCCGCACGTACATCGTGCTGTACAAGCCGTCCGTTGTGTAAAGTCATAACCGTACAGTTGTACAGCTGCTGCGGTCTATTGAAATTACATTGAATTTACTAGAATAGTTCCATGTACACATGCATTACGCGTGTAATCTATTTATCGCAGATCAGTTCCATGTATACATACATTAAGCTTGTAATCTATTTATCGCAAAACTAAATTCACAATCATCGGTTGTATGAACTCTTACGAAGCGCTTGCCTGACGTAATAAATTGCTGCATTGTTGCAATGGACTTCAATAGTTTAATGAAGAATAACGCCCATTAAAAGGCGTTAATTTAAAATTATCACCGCACATTTGATGTACGCGTTAGTAGGAAATATGGTTTGTTTCTAGCCAATACACGAACTGTGGCCACATTGTATTAATTATCATTAGACAATCGGAAACCATTGCGTAGTACTATTTACAACGACCGATATGTGATCTTCAGACATATGTACGTCGGACACATAAACGCCGGACACATATACGTCGGACACATATACGTCGGACACATATACGTCGGACACATATATACGTCGGACACATATACGTCGGACACATATACGTCGGACACATATATGTCGGACACATATACGTCGGACACATATACGTCGGACACATATACGTCGGACACATATACGTCGGACACATATACGTCGGACACATATACGTCGGACACATATACGTCGGACACATATACGTCGGACATGTATACAAAATAACTAGATTGCACATTGCTCAAATAGGCCCGACTGCCAGAATAGTCACCCCTAATGTCGGCATAATAAACTTAGCAGCATAATATGTTGTAACATTGTTGTAAATTGCCCCGAGAAAATATTGCAATATGCCCCAACACGGCCTTACTCAAAACACATGTGATTACAAAAAACATACTGTCACAACGTGTTTGTGATACTGTCAGAATTAGTTCACGTAGGTCGGTTATTGTGCCGCCATCTATCGAATGCAGGCACAACGTACTATGCAGTGCCGCCATCTTTCGAATGCAGGGGCAATATGCTATGCGGTGCCCCCATCTATCGAATGCTAGCGCAATATTCTGGGAGGTTTCACCCTCTAACGAATGGTAGCGTGATATGCTGATGATTTACCATTAGATGGTCACGGACAATCTAATCGTATAATTGATAAATAAATAATTCGATATGTATGCGATCATATTATGGAGTTGTATGATGATTTGAGGATCTGAGAACGAAGAAGGATGAATACTTTCAATACATTTTTGTTTAGCTAAGTAAGCATCACTTATAGTTGCAAATTAACGTGTAACGACTAAGTAAGTAAAACTTTAACATGCATGTGACCGCTTCTTAGCTAAGTAAGTAGGACGTGTAAGTAAGTGGAGAACGTCATAACATAAACATATTTGTCAAAGATAATGTTTTATTTGTTTACATACGCACACGGTTAGTCCAACTATGTAAAGTAAAACGAATGCGGCACGATGTGACGTGGTGAAGAAAATAGTACATGTCCTCAGAAAGAACAATTTAAAATAAGTCATCGCATATATAACATCAATACACACACGTGATGTGCTATGCTTACTTACATAATATGTTTCATTGCAGAAGAAAATTACACATAATTACTAGGACTAGTCAACGTTAGGCTATTTCCATAATTTATTTAACTGATTACAATTGTCCCACACTCCACCACAATAGTGTTCGTCGACAGACTTCACTACAGATTGCCAACGTTGCTTGTAGTGAATTACCTGCAAGTGAATCGAAGACAGAACCGTACGGACGGACGGTTGGGTGTGTGGTGGGTACGGGGAACACGCTGATGTTATTTCGTGCATGTTTGCCGTTAAATATTGGTGTTCAGGTATATGCATCGGCATGTTTCTTTGGTTTAGCCAAACATAGTAAAGCCAGCGGTACATTGCGAATCATTATTTAACAAACATAGTGACGTGAGAAAACGTGTCCAAGTCAGGCAGCACATCTAATCAAATAAGTGTCACTAAAGGTCACTTTTTCTTTGTGATTATATCATTTACAAACCACTCAAAGATATAATTATATTAATACACATGATATGTGTTAAATGAGTAATGTGATAATTGAAAATGGAACACAGAATACTATTCAAATATATTCGTACACACATGCAACACACGTGTTCTGCGTACATGGGACGACATACTGTTAAAAGCGATAATGTCAAGGAAAACAACTGAACAGTGAAGCTTAGCTATGACACGAATTTGATACAACCTGCCCAAATGTGTCCTCTCGGTCACGATCTTTCTTGGAACGACCTGCACAAATGTGTCCACTCTGTCACAATAATTTGGAACGACCTGCCAAAATGTGTCCACTCGGACACATTAATATGGAACGACCAGCCCAAATGTGTCCAATCAGTCATATTACAAATATTTGGAACGACCAGCCCAAATGTGTCCAATCAGTCACATTACAAATATTTGGAATGACCTGCCCAAATGTGTCCACTCAGTCACATTAAAGATATTTTGAAAACAAATAGATCCTTACTTATTTATCTATCAACTCCTGTCTTGATATAGGTCCTTTTTGAAACGGTTTGTTTCCATTGATTTAATATGTACTGAAACGTTTTACATGTAAATGTTTATTAGTTGTAGTCGATATTGAAAACACTTAGTGTACACTTTTTATTGTTAGATTGGATAATTGTGAAATGCTAACATTTGTTTCATCTCAAAAACCGTTATATCCACAACCATCCAATCTATTATATAAGGTTTAACACAATTTAACAAGATTGTATCCAAAACTACAAGTTGCAGATGAGAAGGAAGCCGATAACTTATCGAGAGTCCAATAATTTTAACATATCATTATTGAACAGTTACGCATCTAGTATACACAACATAATATGTGCACAACAGTTTACACATAATTATCATATTTAGTAATCCATTAGCAAGAGCTTGGAAAATTATCAACGGTGCAAGCAGAAGCTGCATCAACGACTCTGGTAAAACAAAAACAAGGAATAGTCTGGATGTAATGACCCCCGTCATATCAAATATAATTAGACTTATGTGTGCGTGTAAATATCAGCGTGCATAACACAAACAGTAAAAGAGATAGTTAACTTCACATGCTAATTGACAGCTGTGCGCCAGTATTTCACACGAGTTTGGGATGTTGAAGTCACTGAGCAGCGAAGATGTCACGCAGACGGTGAAAGGCCATCAGCAGGGCAGGAACATCAGCTGCGACGACGACACCAACAACGGCCACGACCAGTCCGAGTGCGACGGCTCCGATCACCTCCGACTGGGCTGCTTCCTTCACCACCGGACTGTACTTAGGTGGGACCACTCGATCTGTAAACCATATAATGAAAGTTTTACTTAGGTGGGATCACACGATCTGTAAACCATATAACGTGAGTTGTACTTAGGTGGGATTAGGCTATCTGTAGATCGTTTATTGTATATTTAAAGCATCATTGGGTGGAACAACACGATATGTAAACCATATAATTAAAGCTGTAATGGGTGGAACAACACGATCTGCCAACCATATGATAATATGTACTTGGGTGATACCATATGATCTGTAAACAGGATAAAGAGAGCAGTACTTGGGTGGGGCCACATGATATAAACCATATAATGAGAGTTGAACGTGGATGAATCCATACGATCTGTAAACCATATCATTAAAGCTGTATTGGGTGGAACAACACGATATGTACACCACATAATGAGAGCTGTCCTTGGATGAGCCACACGATATGTAAACAATTCAATGAGAGCTGTACTTGAGTGACACCACACTATCTGTAAATAGTATAATAGTAGTTGTACTTGGGTGAAACAACACGGTATGTAAACCTTGCAATGAACCCTCTACTTGGGTGGAGCCACACGATCCGTAAACCATATAATCTAAGCTGTATATGGTGGAACAACGCGATATGTACACCATATAACGAGAGCTGTACTTGGGTGACACACGATCTGTAAACATTATAAAAAATAGCAGTACTTGGGTGGAGCCACACGATCTGTAAACCACACAATGAGGGCTGTACTTGGGTGAGCCACATGATCTGTGTACCATATAATGAAATTTGTACTTGGGTGGGAACACACGAGCTGTAAACCTTATGACGATAATTGTACTTAGTTGGCGCCGCACGATATGTGAATCATATAGTGAGAGTTGTATTTGGGTGGATCCACACGATCAGTAAACTATATAATAAAAGCTGTATTGGGTGGAACAACACGATTTGTAAACAATATAGTGACAGTTGTACTTAGGTTTCTCAACATGATATTAAACCGCACAATGAGAGTTGTACTTGGGTTTGGCCGCACGAACTGTAAACAATATAATTAGAGTGAGTTGTGCGTGCGAGACGCCACCCAATATAAAACGAACTGTACTTAGATGGCGCCACACGATATGTATACCATATTCAGACTAAGACAAACACACTACGATAAATAATTGTAGACCTGCATAAATACACAGTCCAGCATTCGTTTAACATCTTAGACTATGTACACAAAAACAACTAATGTTCTGTGCGAAAATACGGAATCATGCATAGTGATCACAAATGAAAACTCTTGTAACATATAATTGTTCATCATTATAATTACCAACACAACCCATGATGTCAGGCTACCATTCTCCGTTACTTGTACATGTGAGTACTCGGTACTTGGCTCGGTTTCTGAACATCTTGTCATTGCCGCAGGATGTGTTCACGACAGAACGCCAGGTACGACTTGTCGAGTTGACGACCATCCCGTCCCACGTTGGCAGTGACTTGCAGTTCACCACTGATGTTGATGTATGCAACATAACAAATGACACCATTAACCTGCATGAATAGAAATTTGCCAAACAAATGTTGTAAATGTAATCAAATGTTTACGTATGGTTTCGTTCAAACATGTTGTTCCGGAATACATTATCTGCATTATATGACATATGTATATATTAAAAATGATATTATGTTAATACACTGAAACAACACCACTTCATGTGTAGTTATTCGTTTATACGGCAAACCTAAAACTACAGTTGATTTTCCATGGACGGAACCACGGCGTTATTTTATACAATTTGAATGTACAGTAATAATAATCATTGTTCAAGAGAGAGGAACTGTTTAATCGTACCATATTTGGTTTGAAGTATGTTCTAGTAGTGCGGTTCTGAAATATACACCAACGCAGCTGAACTACTTATTTTATTCCGCACTTTCTTACAGGTGACATCATGGAAGGCGAAATTGCATTATAATATTATAAGGTATTATAATAAACTATTTTTTTTAAGTTTCATGTTGATATCTTCGACTTTTAAAAACAAAATAACACATACCGTCACAGTGGCCCAATGTTGGCTGCCATTCTCCATCGATGGTGCAGTTTGTGAGTTTTGAGAAGACCCCCTGACGGAACCAGTAACCCGATAGACACGTGTAGTTGATGGAGCGGCCGTACGTGGCTCGCATAACGACCTGGCTGATGGCGTAGTAGACTACTGGCTGCGGGCCGCACCTCACCGCTGTAAACCAGTAATTTTTTTCTCCAGAATTACAAAAATAACCAAAGCTAATGTGGACAGACTTCGTACACTTAGCCACTTTGCACTACTCAAGTGAATGCCGATTACATAGTTTCCTTCTGTACGTAATTTAACAATTGCGCAGTACTTCATTCTATAGTTGTTAATACTTCTACATTGTTTGAATCAGTTAGATCAGAATGACGAATGTATGTAAATTTATTGGGAAATGAAGAGTTTTAGCTACTGAGACGTGGCCATACCTTGAATGCCTGCATTTACTTAGAACTGTCGTTTTTGTAATAAGAGATAAGAAGTTCGTATGTTTGCAATATGATAGTTGGGGGCAATACAAATACAACATTTTGATTCTAGCAATACACTACCGACTCAATGTTGTGGGTAGTACAATTCAATCACTGCATAAAAGTAGTTTATCGTGCAAACACAAACATAGGCGGACAAATAACAGCAATTATATAAATGTGTTTCACCGCTAAAACCATGCTCCTTCCCCTATGGCATATGGGAAACGTCAGCAGTGAAGGCCTGCATGCCTACGCGCAGATACGTCCACAAAAAATTCACTGACCGAAGAACGTATTTGAAGAATGATCAACCTCCTCCGTGACATATGAACAAGCACATCGGCCTACATATTCACGAAAGAACACACAACGTAATCGAAGCGCAAAACAATACGGCCCAGTGGACTTCAGTGATATGACAGAAACAGACACAACAGAAACTGGTTGTACTCACGCTGACACGTGTCTTGCAGGCCGTCCCACTGCCCCGTCTCATTGCATCTGACAGTGATAGCGCGACCAGAATCTAAGGTGTAGACTTCCTCGCATGTCACGTTCATCTCGCTCCCAAACATCAACTCATTTGATTCAACTGTTGCATGCAGGATTGAGCTTATCTCCGGGCAGAAAATGGCTGCAATCAATTAGACCACAACAACAGTTTTTGGCTGGATGCTTGTGGGACCATATCACTGCCTTTATCTTATCATAGATCCTATATTAGAACACGCACGCACGCACGCACGCACGCACGCACGCACGCACGCACGCACGCACGCACGCACGCACGCACGCACGCACACACACACACACAAACACACATTAATCAATCGAATCTCGAATGTTTCGTGGCCAAACATATCACTGTTGTTTAACAAGAATAATAAAACTAACGTTTGCATTCTTTCTCCGTATATGTCCACACGTTGCCATCACAACGTGCAAAATGTGTCTGAGTCCTGTCACCAAACACGTGTCCCGGCTGACATTGAATCTTAGCAATAGAGTCATTCTCTGCAACCGTTGTCATCTCCACTGTCCCGGGAAGCTGGGGGAGGGGAGGACACCGGCCGGCTGCAGGTGTACAATAACATTATGTTGTGTCAACCGTTACTTACAATGTGATCAATGTATTCAATTATAGTGGTGTTAGTCAATAAAGAAACAATGCCCAAAGCCATTAAGAGCAATTCGATTAGAATATGACAATTTGGTCTGAAGGAGGAAATATGAATGCAACTATTTTTTCCACTTGAAATATACTTATACGATATATAATGTTTGTGTTGCATGTGTCAACAGTTTGTTAGTGATGGTTTAGCATGTACGTTGACTGCACTGTTTTCGCTTGCAACTAGATTGCGTTATATTTCAATAAACCCTCAGTTGAATTATTAATTCGTTATTCGGAAATCGCATGCGCATCTATTCGTATAATACTGTATACTAACAAAATCAATAAATAGGTGCCAAACGATGTTGGCAGAAAAACATGTTCTGTTAGTTTTACCTTTGCATGACAAATGTGTTTCATTCCATTTGCCACTTTCCAAACAAAGGATTCTCTTTGAGATCACTCCGTCCGCAAAACGCATATTCTCCTCGCAGTCGTACGATATCATTTCCCCGGATTTGTAGCTTTCGCCAGTTTTCATGGAGTTGGCAACGATTGGAGATGGAGGACAAATTACTACTAAAATTCATCCACATACAACAATAAACAAGATGAATCCGTTGATAGACTCGAGCAAATAAATAGTTAGATAAAGAACAACCACCAACAAAAATAAATAACCATGTAGATAATCGGTGCCTAAAATGACTAACATATACGCATCCGTTAATTCCATAAATGTAGAAACAACAACTTAAAAATATAGCTAGTTTTATGGACTGCATTGGTTTCACAATGTATCTTAAATAAATGTACCCAATGCTAAACATTGGTTAAGTATATATATACATATATATATATATATATATATATATATATATATATATATATATATATATATATATATATATATATATATATATATAAAATGTATAGCTGCTATAAGTTACCTCGATATTCACGCAGAGTCGAGTTCCATTCGGTGCCTAAAATGACTAACATGTACGCATCCGATAATTCCATAAATGTAGAAACAACAACTTAAATTTAAAAATATAGCAAATATGGACTGCATTGGTTTTACAATGTATCTTAAAGAAATGTACCCAATGCTAAATGTTGATTTAGTATATATATATATATATATATATATATATATATATATATATATATATATATATATGACTCTTCCCAAGGTGTTTGGTTACTGCTATACATGGTTGAATCACATATGCTAAACCTCGTTTGAGTTGACTGACCGGCCGGCAAAAGAAGGAGTGGTCACTACCACATTCAACAGGCAGGAACAATAAAGAAGCTAGATGAATATCTGACACTGACACGCCTGTACTTTCCCGGACAACGGTTTCTTCACACAAAATTAATGTGATTGCGAGATAGTGGGAAAATAGGTCAACACTTGTGAAAAGACACATTCAGTGCCTCATGGAAGGTATCCAACATGAATTGGTGAACGGCATGCCTATGTCGGATGATTAGTATGTAGAGACATCCCATCTAAGTTTCTCACAACAATAAAAACGAAATGCCCTGTTAAAGAACGACACTAAAGCGGGGTACAAAGCATTTGCTAATGTGAGGGAGCCTCTCAAAATACCACAGTCCGCTTTGACTTAGTTGCAACTAAATACTCGAGAGACGTAGTGATAACGAAACTAACAATGAATACAAATTGAGAGGAACAATGAATACAAATTGAAAGAAACAATGAATATAAATTGAAAGTAACACTGAATACAAATTGTTTATGTGAGGGAACATCTCAATTTAATATGTCTCAGCCAGATGTCTCTGTTGGTGCATGCAAATTGCAAGAATATTCGGTCCCTTATAATTCACTAATAATTAAACTTTCGTAATAGCTAAATCGATGACAGAATATGCCCCAATGTCTGGGGGACACAGCAAAAATGTTCTTATGTACCTGACCGAAAAATATCTTTGTAAGTAATACTAATTGATATTTCACTCAAGAAATAATGTTAGGATTAAATACATTTGAATGGTTGAATCTCATGAACCGTTGGCATGTGGTGTTTTCAAATGTGTCAAACAAATATTTGTATATCATTTTCATGTATTGGCAACATAAAGAGACGTGTTGGGGGTTTTACAAATATATGCCGATCACTAATTCCTAGTGAATTATCTGTGGTATGTCGATAACCGTAAAGTTCTTTATTTACTTCTGCCTGAGGAATCCAAGCAATACCTTTTTTTGTCAATATGTGTTTAAAGAATACCATTAATATATATATATATATTCATAATTTGATGAGTATGAATGATAGACAACAACATTATTGATGCTATCAAAACACCTAGAACATTTTGTTTCAAATACATTTTTCGTTTTTGTCAGGGATCAAGTTGGTTATGCTAATGGTTTACAAATATAAATTTATTAGAGGACATCCTTTCGAATACAACCAAATGCAAATAACACAGTGCAAACACATATATTGCGACGATTGAATTGTATGATTAAATATAGGGCATTTTGGTTAAAACAGGCATACTGTAGTAAAATAAAGTATATGTCCTACTACAATTATGTAAAAATAACTAATTTATAAATGAGTTCATAATTACTGCCAGTGTCTTAAACCATATGGTATAAAAGAGTTCTGAAATCTTGCAGTTCTGCAAAGCGGCACACAGTACGTCCTCGTGTTTCGAGTTGTATACGGAGTTTCCCGGAGGGGAGGCAGAAGATGGTGTAATTTATGTGTATATTGTTGCATGCTTATGAATAGTGTTCTACATAACTTCTCCCTCCGGTCTGACATCGTTGGTAGATTGGCTGCGGTGATGGCTTCGGTGTACGACTTATCTTGGAAAATGATCCGCATTGCCCGTCTCTGGATGTATTCTGTCTGTTTTGTTTGCTTTTTTGTAAGGCTCGTGTGCCACACTTGGCACGCGTACTCCAATACCGATCGGACGATTGAAGTGTATATGTTGATGAGATGGTGAGGGTCAATGCCGGCTCTTTTGAGAAGGATGATGAAGTATAGACGTTGCGATACTTTTGCAGTGATTTCATCTATGTGTGATTGCCTCTTCAGATAGAGTCACACCTAGTAGACGAGTGCTGTTAACTTGTTGGATTGGTCTACCGTCGATGGTTAGCAGTGCGATGTCCGGAGTTGATTTCTTGAAACATATTCACAGTTCTTTCGTCTTGTCGTAGTTCAGCGCCATTTTGTTACTCGCTGTCCATTGCCCGACTTCGTCTGCTGCTACTTGGAGTGAGATGTCAATTCCGGAGGATGAAGAAGCTTCCCATATTGTGCAATCGTCAACATATTTTATATGTTCGCATACTGTTTGCAGATCATTAATATGGTGTAGGAAGCCGATTGGTCCAAATGTTGTGCCTTGTGGGACACCTGCATTGACAGTAGTGTACTCTGATTTCACACTCCCGATGTTTACCCTCTGTTTGCGTTGGCACAGGAAGGATGTCAGCCATTTGATGATAAAAGTTGGAAGTCCGAGTGATGCACATTTCGTCATTAAAATGTGATGGTTGACTCGGTCAAACGCTTTGCTGAAATCGACGAGCATTGAACATTTGTTGTTTTTATGCTGTAGCCATACACATTCTAATTATTTTGTGGATTGCACATGTTACATATTACAACATTTATCTTAGTATCACGACCACCAAAGGTCATCTTCCACAAAGGTCATAATTTTTGTCTTCTAGGGGTCATCCCAGGAAACCTGACGTTTTACACGTCATCATTTTCCCTTCAGCGGATCACCTTCCATTGGCTAAACCGTCTCCTGTATAGAGTAATAATATAAAATACTTCCTCGGTAGGCCCATACTCGGCAGCGCCCCAAAGCGAAAGGGGTTAAGAAAGTCATAATCGATCAGCAGTTCCAGTTGTATATATAATATATATATATATAAATATATATATATATATATATATATATATATATATATATATATATATATATATATATATATATATATATATATATATATATATATATATATATATATATATATATATATATATATATATATATATATATATATATATATATATATATATATATATATATTGTTGTATATATAATATATATATATAAATATATATATATATATATATATATATATATATATATATATATATATATCTGTGTGTATACTCCGTGCTTGTAGTAACTACGTGATATGATCAATTGTCACCGTTTCAAATTCAACCTCCCTGAGACTTATGTAAACAATATGTGAATGAAATTTAAAATTACTTGGTTATCAAGGCATTGCTAACACACAACCCCCCCAATCCAACAAACGCACCCGCTTTCTTGATTTATCAGCCCACAACTACCGAACATATTTCATTTAACAATTGACTTAGTGTACTAGTCATCCCGCCATAAATCGGCAAATATATCTTCATCAATTTAGTAAACAATGCCCCCCCCTTTGTCCGTTGAAAATAAAACTCGGTCATAAACATACTCACTTAAGTTTTGGCACTACTTTAAAATCAAATACCGATATTAAGTGCTCATACAATGCGACAGTCATACTTTTCTACGCTACACATCCATATTTAGTATTTTCAAAGATTGGTTGTGCTACTTAAGGCAATATCAGCAACAATCGTTACAACCTGTTTATATCATATATGTAATAGAAATAACTAAAACTATCTCATCTACATAATCCATAGAATGGCATGCAGTTGTTTGTAGTGTCTATTTTCGATAAACTAATACTGCCGTTGACGATTACGCAAGTCATGTGGGAACGAATAACATTTAGCGTTTTTACGCTGTTTTGGAACTCCAAGATGGCCGCGGCATTTCCACGATTACGCCATTACGTAAATATAGGCAATAGCCTCTCTAGTCTATATATATATATATATATATATATATATATATATATATATATATATATATATATATATATATATATATATATATATATATATGGGTCATAGTGTCATTGCGAAATGTTTGTGACGTCATTGCGATATGTTTGTGACGTCCAAAATCTGGATCAAATTCCTTATCACTTAAAAATCATCTGGAACTCTATCTTCCTCAAAAAATGTTAATAGTATTTAAAAAAAAATTGGATTTCCTCCCTAAATCCTCGGTTGTCTGATGATACTTAAGCTTGGGTACCCGCGTATTAAGCATAATAGAAGTTTTATTATTATGAAAAACACTTTTTCATGACCACGTAGTATCTAACAGATGCCAAATTGAAGAATTCTCCTCTCCAGAATGATATGCATCTGGTTCGTTTTAAGCTGTGCTCACAATGCAAATATGCATAGCATTCATACGACTTTGAGATGGCTAAATAAACTAAAATTAAGTTAGTGTGGACTGTGGAATAGTGGAATTTTCATGAATGGTTTATATTGGATGTATACGATGTCAACATATACAACATCAGATGAAAGTGTCTATTGAATAATTTCCTGTTTACCTATCAGTGAAAATATGGGTTGACAGTTTATAAATATGTGATAATCTCCAAACCCTCAAAAGCTATCGGTATCAGCCCTAATGGAACTACTCTAGTCCGATTCAATTGCTGCTGCACCTTCATCCTGATGTTGACCTGTCACCGTATCCACTGTTGGTGAAGTTGTAGAAACGTGACGAACATTTAGGGGCAGCTTGTCCTCCATCGGGCCTGATCGACGTTTGTGCTCTTTAGCTATTTCTACCTGACGATTCACGTTTGTGCGCTCTAGCTATTTCTACCTGACGATTCACGTTTGTGCTCTTTAGCTATTTCTACCTGACGATTCACGTTTGCTACTTATCACTGGACATTTAGTACGTTGGATATGACAATCAAATTTACACTCCCAAAATGCCCTATATTTATTTAATCATACAATTCAATGGTCGCAATATATGTGTTTGCACTGTGTTATTTGTATTTGGTAGTATTCGAAAGGATGTCCTCTAATAAATTTATATTTGTAAACCATTAGCATAACCAACTTGATCCCTGACAAAAACGAAAAATGTATTTGAAACAAAATGTTCTAGGTGTTTTGATAGCATCAATAATGTTGTTGTCTATCATTCATACTCATCAAATTATTAATATATATATATATTAATGGTATTCATTAAACACATATTGACAAAAAAAGGTATTGCTTGGATTCGTCAGGCAGAAGTAAATAAACATCTTTACGGTTATCGACATACCACAGATAATTCACTAGGAATTAGTGATCGGCATATATTTTTAAAACCCCCAACACGTCTCTTTATGTTGCCAATACATGAAAACGATATACAAATATTTGTTTGACACATTTGAAAACACCACATGCCAACGTTTCATGAGATTCAACCATTCAAATTTATTTAATCCTAACATTATTTCTTGAGTGAAATATCAATTAGTATTACTTACAAAGATATTTTTCGGTCAGGTACATCAGAACATTTTTGCTGTGTCCCCCAGACATTGGGGCATATTCTGTCATCGATTTAGCTATTACGAAAGTTTAATTATTAGTGAATTATAAGGGACCGAATATTCTTGCAATTTGCATGCACCAACAGAGACATCTGGCTGAGACATATTAAATTTAGATGTTTCCTCACATAAACAATTTGTATTCAGTGTTACTTTCAATTTATATTCATTGTTTCTTTCAATTTGTATTCATTGTTCCTCTCAATTTGTATTCATTGTTAGTTTCGTTATCACTACGTCTCTCGAGTATTTAGTTGCAACTAAGTCAAAGCGGACTGTGGTATTTTGAGAGGCTCCCTCACATTAGCAAATGCTTTGTACCCCGCTTTAGTGTCGTTCTTTAACAGGGCATTTCGTTTTTATTGTTGTGAGAAACTTAGATGGGATGTCTCTACATACTAATCATCCGACATAGGCATGCCGTTCACCAATTCATGTTGGATACCTTCCATGAGGCACTGAATGTGTCTTTTCACAAGTGTTGACCTATTTTCCCACTATCTCGCAATCACATTACTTGTGTGTGAAGAAACCGTTGTCCGGGAAAGTACAGGCGTGTCAGGGTCAGATATTCATCTAGCTTCTTTATTGTTCCTGCCTGTTGAATGTGGTAGTGACCACTCCTTCTTTTGCCGGCCGGTCAGTCAACTCAAACGAGGTTTAGCATATGTGATTCAACCATGTATAGCAGTAACCAAACACCTTGGGAAGAGTCATATTCCATATATGGGGAAAGGACTCGCATTGGTGAGCAGGATGGGTCACCGCTCGGGTCAATTCTGAAATCTGCACACTTGCTAATTTCATTTTGATCTGTCGGCGTTAGAAAATATTTGTAGACATTCGTTCAGTCGTTATCGGTGTGTCAACACGCAGCAGGAAATCTGGAGCAGGTGTGAAGTACTGTACACTTACCACATAAGTTTCACCTAGTTCTGAAAAGTTCATGATGTAGATCAAACGCCAGATGCGTTCTGCACTTACCACCATTTATAAGCCAATGTAGTCAATATAATAATGGCGGCGCTCCCATAACTAGCCAGGCAAGCAGCTGGCCTCGTGGATCTGCCCTTTGTTCGCATGGCTACGCCGGTAGCTAATTATTGTGAAAACGGGCCATGTTTCATAGCCCTTAATGAGGCCAAGGTCAAAGTAGAACTTTTCGTATAGGCCAGGCCAAAATAGCTACACGCTAATCAACTTGGCTTGGGCTAACTTACTGCATAATTGATGTAGGCACATCCGCTAGGTGTCAGTACAAATTTGTTCATGGATTAGTCTGGGGCATTGTGATTTTGTGATTTATACTTTAGTTATTTTGTATTTACAATGCTATATAGTGAGGAGGCCTGATGAGGTTTTCCAATACGGTCCGTACACGATATACTGTCAGGCAAAATATTTCCCTGGGTGTAGCAGTAGACTGCGGCTGTTTTTCCAATTTATAAAATAGAAGAAAAAAATATTAAAGAATTCAGATTGATAATATGAATTTATATAATTTGGAACATTCTTGGTATAATAGAAATTAATATATATTCATTGGCCACGCGTTTCAAGCTTTATAGGCAAACAATTCACACGACCAATACACTGCAGTAACGTAGTGTTTTGTCCCTACTATCTGTGAACAAGACCTGGATTTGCTATTATGCATCAGGCAATGTCGTTATTTCATGCCCAACTTCTTTCACCATTTGGGCATTCTACTGCTGGCGGTAGTGGGTTAAATGATGCTGGGTTCCAGATCATGTCGAAACAATCGACGGCACAGGGGCGGGCCAAGAAGCCTGATAAACGGGCTACAGGCGGTACGCCTGATGAACAAGCGCCGGCGGCACGTACCTCTGACGCACCCAATATGGAGGTTTCCTGGCCACCGTGTTGGGGAAGATCGATGAGAAATTCGAAGTATTGTGCAGTGAGCAGTGAGCTCCTGCTCCTGCCACAGCTGGTCCATCTTCACAGCCAGACGAACTCTCCGATGGAGGTCGACCAGCCCAGCCTGTGAGTCGTCATCGCGCAGCGCAACGAGGACGCAGCTCGCCATCGCTCGACCGAGTGATCAACTCATCTGACTCCGAGTGCAGCCAGTTGATGACTTACATGGATCACATTACAGAGCCCCCCCCCAAAAAAAAAAAACAGATTGATATAACCACAGGGTTCCAGATCATGTCGAAACAATCGACGGCACAGAGGCGGGCCAAGTAGCCTGATAAAAAAACAGGTTGAGATAACCACAGGGGTCAGCAATGATCTATTGATTCACGGAAGATTTACAAGGAGCTTTAGTGTGATATCAACAAACATAAAACCTAATGTCTTACAAGTTCTGTTGCAGGGATACAACACATATATTACTAAAACGTTGGTTACAGGTTTCACTGTCACATGTCAGTCAGGAATAACCAGGGAATAGTGCAACGGAAGATGAGCAAAGAAAAGACGAAACATAGGATTGCAGGCCCTTTCTCATCACATCCCTTCCCAAACATGGACTACTCGACGTTAGGCTTAGTCCCAAAGAAAGTGTCCGGCGAATTTCGGCTCATTCATGACCTGAGTTTCCCCAAAACCAATTCAGTCAATTCACACATCCTGCATAAATTCACTATTGTTGCTTTTCAAACGCTAGACCGCTGTGTTGAACAACTTGCGACCTTGGTAAATTCATCGCTAACGCCGATATACAAGATGCATTTCGCATAATTCCTGTGTCCCCCTTGATTACAGATTGTTTGGTTTTAAATTTCAGGGACTGAAGTATTTCGACAAGTCGTTGTCGATGGGATGTAGTCATGCATGCCAATTGTTCGAGCTACCTTTACAAGCCCTACAATGGATATGCCAGCAAAAGTTCTACATTTCCAGCATGAGTCATATCCTTGACGATTTAATTTTTTTTTTTTTTTAAACAACCTGAATGTCACTCCAACCTGACTCGCTTTCTTGAACTCAGCACAATGATCGGCTTACCTATAAAGCAGGCTAGACCAGTGTTACTTGCCACAAAGATCACACTCCTTGGAAATGAAGTTAACACCTTTAATCAAACATTCGCATTACCGCTGGAGAAGGTGGTATCGCTACGTCAGTAGCTAATAAGCCTAGCTAAAAAGAAGAAAGGCACCTTAAAAGAACTACATTCATTGATCGGCTCCCTTAATGTTGCATGTCGTGCCATAGCTTCAGGTCGCGAGTTCTTAAGACGCCTCATTGAAATGACTAAAGACACGAGGAGGCCCAACCACCGTATCCGTTTGACGGTTGAGACTCGGAAGGATATTGAAGCATGACTTGAAGTTATGCAGACTTTTAACGGAGTTGTTTTTTAGCTACTAACTGGACATCATCAGATCAGCTGTCTCTTACAAAAGATGCAAGTGGTTTTGCATTCGGAGCTGTCATAGGCGACTCTTGGTTTCAGGGAAATGTTTCCCCTTCCCGGGACGCCAAACACATTTCACTCAGAGTTTTTACAAATCGTACCAGCTGCCAGGCGATGGTTTATCAATAGGCAAACGGCCAGGGACCCACAACTGATGTGTTTAGTTCGCCAAATCGTGATTGCATGTCTTTCTTATAACACATGTTTCCGTGTCAAGCACATCCCTGGAAAGAGCAACGTTGTTGCGGATTTCACCTTACGGTTGCAGGTCGAACGCCCACGTCTCGTTCAGCCCTGCCTATATGATCTACCGACTATAATTCCCATTCAGTGGCTACCCTGGCACGCAACGCCCTTAGTATCATGGAGATTTATCTTGCACCGAGTAGTGCTCGTCAGTACGATGCTAATTGGACCAGGTTTGTGGCATTTGCGGAGACTACATAGAAAAATATTCACATAAAACCACCGGCTGCATCCGGTCACACACAGATACTACCCCCACTGCTTCTTTTTCATCTCGACCACCATACAAAGCTTATTCCAACCCCTGACGCCTGCAGTGATGATCGCTCCATCAAAGGGCCAGAACGGGACGACCGCAGCAATATGGTGATCACAGCGTGTCGGGTGACAACCACGGGACGCGCATTGATGAACATATCTACGAGACGTACAGTGATGAACACAATTACCTGGCGTGCTGTGATAAACACAACTACGGGACGTGCAGTGATGATCGCAATAAATTGACTTGCCAGTGTTGATCGCAGCAACGATTTAGGTTTAGCATCCACGATGATTTTCTTTATCCCTTCTGGTGTTGGTAGAGAGGACGACAGCCCACAAGTGCAGCAGGTGTTATTGTTTAACATGTGATCAAGTTGAGGCAGAGTATTACTGGACAACTCAATGCGGATACGGCTTATCTTTTCGGCGAAGAACGTTGCAAATCTCTCGGCCAACTTGGATTGTGACTCGTGTGTGGGAAGCTTTGTGTTAATATTTCTGTTAAGAAGACTGTTCGCGGCAGCAAACAACTTTTTGTGGTCGTTTCCAATAGCCCGGATTTTTTTTCGAGCAAAGGAGCGTGAATTTCAACAAGATTCACGAGAGTAGCATCGTAGAATTTATCTACACTTAATGACTCGATATCTTCTGGGCGAAACACAGGAATATCTTGTGGAAAGATATCTGCATTTATAGCGCATAACTTCTGATATTTTATTTTTGTCCGAGCAGCGCGACATCGAGCAGCGCTGTTGGAATTTATGTGGTCAGATATTTCCATGTCTGTGATCGCCACATTCCGAACGAGAAGTTCGTCCGTGCAACGGGTCAACAGCACGTCCAGCGTATGTCCCTTTCTATGGGTGGATCGGTATACATTCGATGTGTTCAAATGTGCGAAACACTTCAGTGGTCCTTTTGTGTATGTTTAGTCCATATTTATGGATCATATCTCACATAGCGCCATTACATCTAAATCGTTTTTTAAAATGTGATCGTAGATTGTAAGTGTCTTATTCCGGCAGGATTGTGCATTTATGTAACAGACTTCGACGCCAAGTTCACGTTGACCAGATTATTACGATGACACCAACGGTACAGGTGTAATGTTATCGTAGTTAACACAATTGGCGCCAGGAAGTGCAGCTCTAAGAAAGTTCCTATCAAATGTGATGGCAGTCGGGATCGAACAAAAGTGGTTTATTCCCGCGGAGTTTCCTCGATGGGTCTCGCGACGGAACAAATATTTAACGACCTAAGTGTCTGCTGAATCGTCAGTGGTATGATTTGTTTTGCCCTCACTGCGATTACCCCGATAGCACGCAGTTTATGACCCGTGAAAGCCAGCATGTTTACAAACACAAGTTACGCTTAAACACTGATATACCATGGAGAAAGTAATAGGCATGTTCCTACCAAATTTAGTAATGCAGTAAATAGACACATTGCGCAACGTTTTCAAGAATGTCGGTGCTTCTGCAGACGTTTTGTCAAAGGAATCAGTTTTGCCAGATAAATAATAATTTGTCGGTAATTACATTTGCTTTATTGTTTATATTTTTCATTGGAAAGTTTGGTAGAAAAGTTTCGGTGGAAAAAGCAATAAAATAGCGGGATCATTGACAGGTACGTGCTGCTCTAGTGCGTTAGTGTTCACTGCTTTTCGACGTTCTGTGTTGACCACTTTCTGCTGTCATTGGTATTCCATTTTGTGGCATTCTGCTGTCATGTCTGTTGGTGGCAATCTGCTGCGTGGCATTCTGCTTTCAATTGTGTTCGGTGTTGAACGTTCGTGACATTATGCTGTCAAGTGTGATCCACGTTTAACATTCGTGACATTCTGCTGCTATTGCACGTGTTGAACGTTCGTGACATTCTGCTGTTATTGCATGTGTTAAACGTTTGTGACATTCTGCTGTTATTGCATGTGTTAAACGTTTGTGATATTCTGCTGTTATCGCATGTGTTAAACGTTCGTGACATTCAGTTGCTATTGCATGTGTTGAACGTTCGTGACATTGCATTAGTCATCCTTAGTCATAATCTGTTCAACCGTCGCGTTCGTAGGACGATAGTAGGCTTTCTTTGACGAACTCAAACGTCTGCGAGTCTACAAAACAATCGTATATTCAATGCTGGATTTACAAAGCAATCACAAAAAGTCGCTTTATGCTGTGTCTCCGGGAATACATATATAATCGGAAATGTTATATTACACTATACATGAGGTTGTTTTAGTATTGCGTCTAAGGCATTGTAACTCAACTTATTTTTGTATTTTGTTTGTACCCTACACTTCTTTCGAATTTCCATTTGCGACATAGGAACCCCGTGACAACGTAATGAGTTCTAATAACAATCTGGAGCAATAGTTTGCAACGGACTTTTCCGATTATGATGGCAAATGTTCGGCTAATAGACTTGCATAAAAACCTACAAAAGCATAATGCACACAGACTGTATGTGATGGAACCAGTTGGATTCGGTATCCTTAACGTGTTTATTGTGCTTCGAACAATACATGCTAAATTGTAAGTAACTACCTTCATATTTTCACAGAGCTCACATTTAAAGTTCTACATTTCCACATGTTATACTGCGTTAAGTAACCTGTATGCTTTATATGTTGTGTTACTTTAGTCTTACTGTGTACAAATTTAATTCACCAATGTCAACGATGTGAATGGTGATACATTAATCTCACTCATATAAAGTGGTGCAATGCTGTGTTGTACACGTATGTGTTACTACCTTCCGAGTTTGTGGTCCAGCATCGGCCGGAAGTGTATCAGTGAACGGCTGGGTCGCATCATACACAGGATTTCGAAAATTATGTGACGACGATTCTCCCTGTAGCCTATCTGCTCGGAAACGGCCGAGACAACCCTTCACTGATATCGACTTTGTATCCGTGCTGTTGGTCAACGAATGCTTGCACGCACTGCAATGAAGAGAGTAACTGGACGTCCCACACATTTCATCCTAGTAACGGAGGTCCACAACACTCATCCCAGTACAGAAAGTCCAAAAACAATTGTCCTTGTACTGGAAGTCATCCTTGTAATGTATGATCCACAAACAAATTTACTATAATGTATGTCCCACAACACCCTTCACTATACTGTATGTCCCACAATAACCTTCACTATGCTGTATGTCCCACAACAACTTTCACCATTATGTGTGTCCCACAACACCATTCACTATATTGTATGTAGGACATACAGCCTTCACTATGCTGTATGTCCTACAACAACCTTCACTATTCTGTATGTCCCACAACACCTTTCACTATACTGTATGTCCTACAACAGCCTTTACTATTCTGTATGTCCCAAAACAACCTTCATTATGCTGTATGCCGTACAACAATCTGTAATATACTGTATGACCCACAACAACCTTCACTATAATGTTTGTTCCACAACAACCTTCACTATAATGTATGTTCCACAACAATCTTCACTATACTGTATGTTCCGCAAAAGCCTTCACTATATTGTATGTCCCACAACAACCTTCACTACACTTTTTATCGGAAAACATATTTTTCTTTGAGAATAAGGCGATTGTGTTGCATCAGGTGTATGTATTGACACATTTCGTATCAAAACAATTAATACTTTGAATAATAACGAACAAAATGTTGTGATACGCTATGCCAGCTTTCCTATGATTATTGCAGTGAAGTGATAAGTTTATTAGGACGTTAAACATGAACTGAAGTCAGCACAAATGGTGTACGTTTAAAATGTGTAGTTCAAACAACAACAGTAACTATAGTGTAATATAATATATTTCAAAATATACTTATTATTGTATATAATGTGCTATTCCGGACATACATACCCGATCCATCCTGGTTCACCCGGACGTTGTACTTGGTCACTTCCAGTCGACATCGCTGCGATTGATTAGCAGACAGTAACGGTGCAAACAGCAGCTGAAAATTGGCCGCACATTAATCCTTTTGATTTGTTTAAAGAAAAGAATACATTAAATGCGTTCATCACTATTCCCATTAATTTCCCCTATTCGAGATCACTGTTGACAAATATATTCACAATTAAGAAGACAATTTTGTTAGCCAGTTGTTCGAAGCTAGTTGTTGACACAAAGACTATCTGGCGGACACGTTCGCCCATGACCACCTTGCCGGCCGATATGTCTTAAGCCGGAATATCCCAGGCGACATTATTGAATATTTGTCGAAACGGTCACATTCTCAGGTTTCTAGGCACGAATAGTAAATAAAATACCAATATATTTGTCATTAGCCGCAAACGGACATCATTAACATATCATAACTTGTAAATTTAGGTCAAAATGACATAAATAATGCAAAATAGCAGCATAAAACGGAACGAACAGGAATTGACATGGATAATTTGTATGTTCATATTTATCTTAATACACTTGTTCTTGCACATACGCGTGTGTGTTTTATGTATCTTATCTATTCCATAAACATAGCGATCGACCTGTTGAAGCTTGACGGTTATAGGAAAGAGATGCATCAAATGACTTGCTAATCAATTTGCGAGAAACAAAACATTAGTCGTACGTTCTCTAAAACAGAATACGTTAATAAAGAAGTTTATACCGTGGGTAGTAAAACAAAATAATAATACGTTTGGCCTTTCAATCATATTTGCCAATACATCTAGATGGCGGATATATCGTTGTTTGTAGATGTTTCCATATGCCACATCAACCTTTAGCAGCAACAAGGATAACACCACTTTTGATAACATATGTTTGATCAAGATACAAAATATTCACTACGTTGCCCTTTAACTTCGGCGTGTTCATAAATAAGACTGTTTGGAATGCACGACACACGATGCACGTAACGTAGCCGTGATTATGTCGTCTACATCCGTGTCACCGAGTAACGTTGCAGACAGTCTTGGCGATAACGAATGTGGTGTTTTTATCGCGTATCGTTATGTTGACACACGATGGTCTCGGGTAAATACTACAGGCTCGGTTTTCCAATATGCATCGAAGCAGGCAGCTTCAGACCACATGCCACACATACTTTTACAACAATGAAGCATGGTTGGTGTTAGTGAGTAGATGGGATATTTTATGCATGTTTTTATTGATTATATGTGCGGCGCTGTATCATAGCGCTTAAAACGGTGAGAACTACAGTTACAATCATATTGCTTTCGTTTCGAAACTTGCGCTATTTCGTTCACTCCAGATTGCCTCATTTCACTCAGCTGTATAAATTAGTAGCTGTCTATAGCCAGTGGCGGAAATATGACAAACAACAATATTTAATGCAGTAATCATAGCGTGGCTGAATGCTTCTCATATACGCTGATGTGGTGTTGGAAGGAACAGGACTGCGATGACTGAAGTGTAAAAAGCTGCCACAAAGCATCGGGTGCCGCCCATTTATATAAGAACAGCCATTTACAATTGCCTGAAACAATTACCAATGATGCACTGTCAAACAGAACAACCCAAGAACCAATCGAAAATCAAATAAGAAGGAAGAAGTGAAGCTGAAAAGGCCATACTCGCAGGATGCCAACACAACACGTCACGAGACAGGAGCTCACAAGGAAACATCGGGATAAAGGGAAAAGGAAAGGCAGAGAAACGCCTGGCGCAGAGAAGTAGAAGTAGAAATGGATAAAAAGTAGGACGTAGAATAAATACAGGTAATGTTATCAACAAAATTTGAAAAAGTTGCTAGACCAGTCTAAATCGCTGAATATGCTGGGGGCAGTGGCTACTGTTTATATCGGCTTATTTCAGGAGAGTGTATTGCATAATTCCAGCGACTAGAAATTTTCGTCTTGTGATATGTCCTCAAACGTTAGTATTTTGTCTTCACAGTTTACCGATGTCTACCTTGTCTCCGGAATCATATTTGTACATAATTGTGATAACAAGACAGAGAACGTGTTTCAGCCGTGCATCATATACATGAAAATTGCATTTTTGTGTTTTGCTTAAGTTAATCCCAAGAGTCAACATGAAGGATTTCTACGAAGGTCCGGTCTGCCATCACGACTGACTGCCGTGACAAGCGACACAAAGCTGCCATGTAGGCGAGCGAACGTTTTATATCGCCAGTGTAGTGTTTGCTTTCAGAAAACAACTAATCAGACGACGACGTAGAAATAAACAAGTATGTTTTTGCAAACCGCATCATCCATATGAAAACAAAATTGGGAGTGAAGGGGTTAATGTGCTATTTATTGATCTGATTCATGAACGTATTTTACGTGTCTGTGTTTTTGACGTCTACATGAGTGGTATTTTGGCTCGGCGTCCTTTTCTTTTTCAGCAGCAAATGTTGTTTTTCCTAATTATTTGTAAAGGTATTTAGCATTCACACGTGAAGTGTTGCTAGCATGTACCCATTGCTCAGCTTTAAAACATCGCACGTGACATTCTAGTATTGGTCACTATTACGTAAGAGACGTAACAATTGGGATTTAATTAATGTGCCAATGCAGGTTAACATTATGAACTTCACTCGTCACATGATAATGATTACAAACATTCATGTGATTGTCTTTATTTCGCTAAAAGTATCTAGTTGCGTGACATATTGCCACATTATTTGCATTGACCTATGCCCATAGCTATCAACATTATAAACAACTGACTTGTGGACGCTTGCACGCACACAAGCACGCACGAGCCAGTGTGTACAAACAGCATACCATTGCTGCTTCGAAAGGAAATCAAATTATACGGTTAATTAGAAGAATTATCACGTATAAGGAGAAACATCTAATTGTACCCCTGTACAAAGCAATAGTTAGACAACATTTGGAATATTGTATTCAAGCATGGAGGCCATATCGTAAAAAAGACATAGACAAGCTAGAAAGAATACAAAGAAGTGCAACTAAAATGGGTCCATAATTGAGAGACCTTAATTACCAAAGTCGCTTATTACAATGTGGTTTGACAACACTAGAGACTAGGAGACTAAGAGGAGATCAAACAGAAGTATTTAAAATAGTGAATGGTTATGAGGATGTTGATAGGAATATGTTCTTCAAACTTAAAGAAGGCAGTAGAACCAGATGACACGAAGCAGCATTAGTTAAGGAGCAGTGTAATTTGGACATGAGAAAGTACTCTTTCTCACAGAGGGTGATAAATGAATGGAACAAACTGCCAAATGATTGTGTTAATGGTAGTAGTGTGAATATGTTTAAACATATAATTGACATATATTTGATAAGGGAGGGCTACACATTGGTGAGAAAATTGTTGGACTCTCGATAAGCCACCTTGTCCATTTACCATGTGGAACTTGTTGTTCGAGATGGCAATCTTGTTAAATCTTATTAAATCTTATTAAATCGTGTTAAATCTTGTTAAATCTAACAGCGGGCAAAATAGGTCAGATCTCAACGTATATTTCACATAGATATTTTGTAATTTACAGACGAAATTATTTTAAATACAGATTTTATGTATCCCCTCACCGTTCAAAGCAATGCTATCAAATTTAAAACATAAATGTGTTAAATAAATCAATTTAATATTTATATATTTCATTAATAAGTTGATGACGTAATATTCATCAATGAAATGTTTGTCCATGCTACATGCCAATGTTGACAATGTTGAGAGTAATGTGAGTGATGCGTACGTGCGTGTGTGTGTTTGTGTGTGTGTGTGTGTGTATGTGTGTGTGCGTTTGGTATGTGTGTGTGTGTGTGTGTGTGTGTGTGTGTGTGTGTGTGTGTGTGTGTGTGAGAGAGAGAGAGAGAGAGAGAGAGAGAGAGGAAAGTTTCAGTTTAACAAAATTGAACAAGATATATATTTACATGTATATATACATATGTATATGTATATATATATATATATATATATATATATATATATATATATATATTTACATGTATATATACATATGTATATATATATATATATATATATATATATATATATATATATATATATATATATATATATATATATATATACCTTCCAGAAAGGCTCTTCATCCACTTCCTGCAAGCTACTACTAAGAATCATCAGCACATTATATTTAACATTTTATCAGTCGCTGCGATTTTGCAAACATTAATGAAGCAAAATACATTAAAAAAACTATTTTGAAATAAAATATTTAAGTCACTAGATTGGAAAGCGCGGATACTTTGATGAGTGCGACGTCTTTGATGTGTGTGAAGCCCTCGTACTTGCACGTATACTCGGTGTCCGGCTGGAAACACACGGTGTGCTGGGCTTCAGGACAGAAGACGGCGTTCAGCGACAGGAGTAAAAACATGTAGAGACAGAACCGCCATACTACAGTCCCTTGCATGTTTAGGCTGAGCTCTCGGTAATAACTGTGGAATGACGGCCGTAAGTACTGTGTCACGGGGAGCTATGTCGCGATCCAGTGTTTCAGTTAAGTGACTGGTTCCCCTGACAGCTACCAGCTTGTGTTCACGTCGGTCAGCCCAACCCCGGCACTAACTTCGGTGTAATTTCAAACTGGCCAAAATCCGACAAATGTCATATTAGCATGCAAATCTTACTAACACATTTGTTAAACACGGATCTTGAGACATCAGAGACATTGCTTAATTGGTTGTTGAATACAAGTGAATTAGTCCTGCCGCTCTGAATTACCAGTCGGTCGCAACATAAGGCCAGCGAAAGACCGCTGAGGGACAAGAACGTGTATGAGACCTTTGTAATGAATCCGGAGTAGCGCAGTTACCAATTCAACTCTGAAACAAATCGACACGATCCAGTGACACCTACACACGCAAATGCTCAACTTGTGGAACCGAAAGAAACATATAATATCATTAGGCATAAAATTGCATGAAGTTATAATAACAATTCGACGAAAAGCTGTATTTCAGCATGAAATAACTACAGTGGCCTCTCGCTATAATATATCCCAGTGTAAAGAATATCATCTTAAAAGGAACCTCTTTCAACTCCGCGTTTTATATACCATCGGATATGGAACATATTGCCAGAACCCAGCCTGTTTTTTCAGGGACATATTATATAAAACGTGGATCCATCAAGGAGACATTTCGTATCATATTCATTGCTCCAACACGGACGTTTTTACTAGATTGAGCGGCCATTTTAAATTACGCACTGTTTCGTTTATTTAATTCAGTTAACTTAGACTAATTAGTAAAGAATGTCGACCAATTTACTAACACTATCTCAACCATAAATATTCCTTAGTAGACTATAAAATGGGAGTGGCTAAATGTCGACAACACTGCGTTCATGTTGTGATAGTCGACTTACACTTGTCAGGATGTTCCCTCGTTGAGAGTAGCTATTTGCGTCGCTGGAGCATTGGTGGTGGGTAGGTACCCCACACTGTCTGGAACGACAATAACATCATCTCGTGTCAGGATGTTGACTGATCTTCTTGTCCTGACGTGCGTGCCATGATCCAGAAGAGGTTCTTCTCTCTGGCAGGCTTACCCACTGTCAACCTCTACACATGTGGCTCGTGTTGGCCCCTATCGTTCTCCAACGTTGTACATGGGCAACATTAGTGGTGAAGTGTTAATACTTAACTTCCTTGTTTGGTCAACTGAGGGCAGGACTTTGAATGGATGAGGGTCGACCAGCTTGGTTTGCACGGCAATTCCATTGACTCTGTGGGATGTTCCCTCACCACTGATGGTCTCTTCAAGTCGGTAATTGTTGTTCCAGACCAAGGTCGTGAATATTCCAGGTTGGATGTTTGCTGGAAGGGGAACATCGCCTTCTGACAGTGACAGTTTTTGTAGACAGAGGGTTGTGTCAATCTCGTCGAGCTGGGAGTAGGATACACTGTGACCAAGTCGGTTGAGTGTATGTATCAGCTCGACATTCCCTGTCAGTGACTTGATTGTATTTGGCGGAATGATGTGTTTTCGGAACTTCGTCTTGCCATAGGTAATAGCATAGACCATGTCTTGACCAAACGAGCTTACAAGACGTTGGGTTCTTTTGGATGAATAAGCATCATCCTTGGTACATGGCAAGAAATGGAACAGGAAGAAGCTGACCGACTTTGGCATGATGGCTTCACTTTGCTCTACGTCTACGTATTCTTGTCCTTGGCGAGTTCGAGTTTTCAAGTTAAAAAAGTTGTTACAATACGTTTTCCTTACATCCATTATGCAACCAAAACGCCTTTTAAATTTAAAATCCGATGAAAAACGATAAAGGAATAGGCTTTTCCGCAGATTCCTCCAAAAGGGGGATTTCGCCCCCTCCCCCCAGAGTTGGTCTTACAAAACAGTTCATATATCAAATCCTGTTTATCTAAAGTTAATAATGAATGAAAAATCATCTCAGCTATTTGAACGTCAATGTTTGGCATGGCGAGACTCTGTAATGGCGACCGAGAGAGTGCCTTGGGCTGTCGGTCGGTAGTACTGACGAAAACGTAAAATATTTGTCATGTAATAAAACATTTCCGGTCGGTGTTATAATAGATTATATTGCGATAATAATACTAAAGCAGTATGATACCACCAATTAAAATGTTAATCTAAATACCAGCAAATAATTATGTGTCAGCGATGTCACGTCGGTCAATTTATTGTCATGGTCGCTCCGAAGAAGGCAGAATCGCTGGATGTTTTGCTAACTTGCTAATAAATAGGTCAACGTAAAGCAACTGACATTCAAGGAATAATGGCCCCTTCCAGTTTACATGATTAGTGACTGGGACTGCCAAAGAAGTATGACAGAGTTTACCTGACACCGAAGATGGCAAAGTAGCACGGCTAATGAATGGTTTTGTTGAAATAATATCGACCAAGCAGACCGACACCATCAGAACGGAATGAACAAATGCGGCACACACTCACGCACGCATGCACGCACGCACAGACACGCACGCACATATACACGGCGATAACTAGTAAACTACGCATCATTTTCCAACATTTTATGTACTTCAGTTCTGCTCCACCAGCCTGTAGCCGATGTCAGTGCGCAAGCGCGCGTAAAACGACTGGTGTCGAGTCAGTCCTTTCGCGTAGCAAACCTAGTTGGCATAGCCCATGATACGGCGGAAAGACAACTCGCTGAATAAGTATTCACGTCCAGCAGTCGACAAACTGTCTCTGTCCGGCAGCAGTGCGGGAAACGACTCTAGATCGGTGCCGCGGTCGTTCGCCCACCGGTTAGAGGTCTTGTGAGTGACGTTGTAAAAGCCAGAGTCAACCAGGCAGTCAACGCGGTCTCGGAACAGCACTCCATGCAAACCAATGTAGCTAATGGATGTTTGTTTGTACAGAGGCAGCATCTGCATCAGGCATTTGTTGGTGGTCTTCATCCACTGGCGACCCTAAAATAAACACGAATCTACATTAAAGGGGGGGTGAAGCACTCGAACAACCATAGCCCAAACATAATAACATACCATTTACAGTATATATCACCCTTATATGATGGGCGCAACGCCACGGTAATTTTGTAATATCCTTTTTAACTTTGCCATTATCTTCGCTGGGCGGCGCCATATTGCTCTGCGGGGGGCTCAGCGGCAGAGTGGTTTGAGTACGAGCTCCTGGCACCGCGTTCACACAGTAAAAACCTCTCGGAAAAACGGCCGAAACGCATGGAAAATCGAATAAAAAGAAAACTGGTGTGCACTGGATGGCTCCTGGATATATCAACTAGTACTACAAATGCAAGGAAAACACTTTTGATCGACTTCCGAGGAAGAATTTGCAGCGGAAAATGTGGTTGCAAATGCCAGCCGCAGGCTCTGCGAGTAACCACTTTTCCGATGCAGATTACAAGACAAAAGACTATGAGATGAGCATGGACAGACGGTGAGCATCAATATGTCATTCTTGGTCAAAGACACCGTTCCATCTTAGATCTTTTTTTTCGCATATGACCATGCATCTACAGACTATTATGCGACAAGGAAACGTCAGATATCAGAGGGCAGAGCGATGCGTAGGAAGCGACGAGCCGAAACCAGGTTAGTAAATTGGATTACCGTTACCATTGTGACTTATCACTACGATTACAATATAGTTCCACCCCAATAAGCACAGCTGTGCTTCAACGTCAGCATATATATGACCCACAGTAAATCGAAATGTATGAATACAATAAAGTGCGAGTAAGTGTTAATAGTTTGATATAATTACGAGTGTTTTCCAATCCGCCGATTTATTTTCGACGTGATCAGACGTACCGTCAATACGTGGCCGTATTCAAAACAATAACAATAACTCAGTAAGTGCTACAGGATATACTGCAGCCTTATAACATGGGCCATGGCGTATGTAGTACTATGTACTAGGCAAAATTATTCAAGAAAATAATTTGATATTATTTATTGACAGTCATAATAAGTCTGTTCTAAATGCATAGAGAGCAAGCGGCAAGCGTAAGCCTCGGGTGGGGGGTTAGATGCATGGGAGAAACACGACCAAAAGACAGTATAGACTATAGTGCAACAGAAGCCTACTGTTGATGTTTACATTTCAAATTCTTTATGGAAATATTTAAAATATACAAATACTTTCATTGTGATTAAGTGCAAATGCAGTTACAAAAACTTTTTAAAAGTATTTAAATATTTAAGTAAAATGCATTTCACCCATACAATGTCTAGCTGGAAAGGAAACTAACTAAGGCGTCGTCATCTACCCAGTTGAACACTGTCAGATTACATGTCTGCTTTCTATAATGACACTTTACAATTTCTGTCTGAATTCTTGTGACTTGACAATAAGGCAAAATTATATAAAATTAATTTGCTTTATTGATCAGATTAAACCCCACATGTAATAACCGGAAGTTCATAGAGATGTATTAATTACATTTTATTCTAAGTCGACTGATAACACTGTAATGAATATCGTGGGGGGAGGGGGCAACTGTCGGCAACCCACAATAGTATTAGTACAAGCTATACATATGAAGGAAGTATATCAGGCATGGGTCAATTCTGTTTTGTCAATTCCAAAAAATCAGTTCTAATTCCGCCTTGCAAAAAATCAATTCCAACTGTTAAAATGCTAGGCTAAAGAAAAATTCAAATCCAATTCGTTTTAACACAGTTTTATTTGTCACGTGTGCACAATCATATTTAATTAGATATAATTAAAAAATTATTGTTCGTTAAATGCACACACACACACACACACACACACACACACACACACACACACACACACACACACACACACACACACACACACACACACACACACACACACACACACACACACACACACACACACACATCAGGTTTGCCATAAAAAACTTTAAAATGGCATCCAGCCATTTCATATGTACTTTCTGCTGCGACACCTCTCCTGGATTTTTGCTAACAAAACCAGACATTTTGGACAGCCCTGGACAGTTGGGTCATTAATCTGAGTTTTGAACAGTTTCCCCTGTTTATATCGGGTCCAGGTCATTTGCCCCCCTTCCGGACATTTGCCCCTTTGTCACTTGCCCCCCAGACATTAGCCCCTTGCCTTATTCAAAATTTGGACATTTGCCCCCTGACCGTAGCGTAGATTATTTGTAAGTTTTTTTTAAGAAATGTTTGTTTAACTTCTGAACATGAATTCAATATATATATTACCCTAATTGCAATTAATGTTCTTTGTGCCAGATCAGCCAAGTAAATTACTTCATGTAGTTGGAGATGATCTTGTAATCAAAGGATTATCTTTATTGCAATTGTGGAAGAAGCCAGTGACATTAGGACCTGGACATGTTAGGACAATTGAGGATATTTGAAAGAAGCCATCTCAACAAGGTTTCTTTTGAATTGCATTTACCATGGAGAGTTGGAGTGACTCAATTTTCCTATAAAACTGGATGCACAAGCCAGAGTTGTCAGAATTCACTTATAACTTCACCTTGGAAATTACTACTAGCATTTGAGGAGGTCAGAAGCTATGTTTTGAGTGTCATTCCTACACCAAGAAGGGGGACCAACAAGATTACTCTTCATTGGGAGTGAAGCCAGCGTCGATCCTGATCATGCAAGGGTGCTGTGGTCACTGATCTGATCTCCAGATCCAGATTGTGATCAACAAGACTGCCTGCAACCATGATGGTGACACGGCACAGATAGAAGTTGCCAAGGTCCGTGAGTACCTGAAAACCAAGGCAGCTAATACCATGGGCACTCCAAACCAGCTGATCTCTGACTCGTTACTGTCCACCACTGTTTGTGGAAGCATCACCCCAAGAACCCATCTTCCACCACTGATCTGACTATCAATGATACCTGGAAGACAACTGGTGACAAAATCATCTCATACACACTCCAGGGGATAGGCCATTGCATTAGGCTAAAGTGACTTCGACTTGTCATTGAATGTTGTTATTGTAGTAATAATGATAAAACTGCAAACTGATTTTCACTTGTCAACTATCATAGAAAAAAGGGGCAGATGTCCGGGCGGGGGGGAGCAAATATACTAGGAGGCAGATTTATATCGCTATCAGTTGTGGTATCATTGATATTTCATCAAATTTACTGGAAAGTTTGAGTCTTCAACATCCTAATATCCAACATGTATTCTCCATGGGACATTTTTAATTACTACAAAGGGCAAACCCTACAGCCACATGTAACAGCATTGTACAGGTGACCAGTGACATGTTTAGTATGGGAAACTTGTGGGCTGAACATTAGGCTTGGATAAACAAGGGGCTGCATTCAAGTGGGGCAGGCTTCCTCTCTCACACAAAGGGAATGAGCAGGCAGGTGCCCTTAATTGGCAATCTCTGTAAATAAACCTTGTACACTGAGAAAGAAAATGAGGCCTGAATGGTCTGATTTTGGTTTTACTGTCTGTTACAGTAACTTAGTATTTCTTTTTGATGCAAATGCTTGATTATATTGTTCTTGGTCACAATGTTTCAATACCAGAGTAGACAGTGTCTATGCTGTAATGTTGACAACTTCCTGGCTGTTACCAGATTCAGGGTGACATGCTAATAGCAGACAAATATGATTTTAAAAGTAATATAAGTAAATATAAGGGTAAATATTAACAGTATCAAGTCAATAATTCCAACAAAATCAATTCCAATTCCAAAAAAAAATTCCAATTAAAAAAAATTCCAATAAAAAAAACAATTAAGTCAATTCCAATTCTGGAACTAGAATTGAGGGTCAGTTCCAATTCCAGAATGGAATTGACCACATGCCTGAAGTATATTCATGACAATATCTTGTCTCTGTGTACTACAGCAACAGTCATGAACAGTATAATTGAATTGAAACAAGCTTATATCTGTGGGGCTTTTGTCGGGAGGGGCTTTTGTCCATGCACCATACTATCTAGCAGATGCTTTCAGTATAATACCTAATAATTATATATACAGTTACATATATACATATATATATATATATATATATATATATATATATATATATATATATATATATATATATATATATATATATATATATATATATATATATATATATATATATATATATATATATATATATATATGTATATATGTATATATATATATACGTGTGGGCAGGTATGTGTGTGTGCGTGCAGCATTTATAAGGTAAAGATGTCACAAGCATAGATCTGCATTTGGTCCAATAACAATATTCATGCAATATGTTATCTAAATCGAGTGTCAGATATAAAATAAGAAACCCCATAGAAAGTGTACCTATGGGTCCATATTTTGTTATGGAATTTGGACCCCTTCTAAAATGTTGACCTCCCTGGCCCATTGAAAACAGTGCAATGTTGATTAGATAATATAATGCACTTTGGAGCTAGGATGCTACAATTTTGGTTACATGCGTTTGGTTATGTTACCAGTGGCATTCGTCAAACTGACCAAACAGATTCATTAAAAACATTAAGAGATCAGTGAAAGACCCATTGGTTGAATTAACATGGCTCCATAGGGAAAATGCTTTTTCCTGTGGTTGATTACTTTATACATTCTATATGACACTGGCACCCTTATATTCTAAAAATAATACATACAAGAGAAAGTTTCTCACATTGTGATTCATTTTTATTATGCAAAAGATGAATTTTGTAAAATGTTCAAGTCACTGTATGTGTAATATTTTCAGATGAAGGATTCACCATTGGTTCGTACAAGTACAGGTACTAGTTTTGAAGCATCCAGCGCTATGGGTGATGCCGTCAATATTTACATTACGGATGTCACCTTTAGTGCCATCACTGCTACTACTGCTGTGGCACCACATACAACTGATGCTGAAATGAAAATCGATCCGGTAATGATATTTCAAGTGCGACACTTCGCGAATGCTGCTGTAGTCACGGATGACATTATTGCACCAATGAACGTTGATCATGACTACTCCTATATGAAGCTTCCATCAGATTCAGTGAGAATAAAGACATTGGTGCAGATGATGCACACTATGTGATAACAGCGACATAACCGAGGGTGACTCAAGCAGCTCCGACACCTATGAGAAAGAGAAGAAGTTTGTCATTCGTGAGAAAAACTTATGTCACTTTTCTGCACCTGCCACACACCAAACAGCCATAAACTGTGACACAGGTTGTACTCATGTCTGATCTATCAGCCAAGGTCTTTCGGATACTGGGGTGTCTGTAAGGAAAGTGTGCTGATTTCTACCCCTGGATGAGTGAAAGGTGAACTGAATATGTTAGGTGTACATGTACTATCAGTCAGAATAAGTAGTGTATTGGTGTATATTTAGTGCCAGTAGTGTATTGGAACAGATGGTTGGTGTGCAAATACTATCAGTCAGAACAAGTAGTGTATTGATACATATGATTGGTGTACATTTACTGTCAGAAGAAGTAATGAAATGGTGCAGATTCCAGAATGAGATCATTGGTGTACATTTACTGTTGGTAGGAACAAGTAGTGTATTGGTATGCATGATTGGTGTACGTTTACTGTCAGTCAGAACAAGTAATATTATTACACATGATTGGTGTACATTTACTGTCCAATCAAAACAAGTAGTCTATTGCCATTGGTACAGATGATGATGGTGAAACAGTTAAAATGCCTTGGCTTTATAAAGATTAATTATTTCCTAAGCTAAACTACCAGTATATTTGATATGTTGTGGCATAATAATGATGTGTGTAACTGTGATATCCATGTTCCAGGTTGTATTTCCCAGTGGTAGTTAGCCTTATTTCTTTGGTAATTGTTTTTCTATGTGAATAAACTGTTGATATATTTTATGTTGGTCTCAATATAAATGAAATTGTGTGTAGTGATATGCAAGATGCTGCAGGTAACATTTTTGTTGACAGAAGTGGGATATGGATAAGAAGGCATTCACATCATTCAGTTATTAATATTTTAGTGGGAATTTTTGTAGTTTTCCAGGTTGTTTTTCGACCTGCTGCATACTATGGGTGCCTCACAATTTGTCTATATCAGACTATCAGTACACTCACCTGTGTCAGGTCAATCTCCATAGCTAAACTTTCCATCAATTCAATTCGGTTCAGAATAGACATCACAGATCCTTCCCACATCGCAGGATGGGATTACTTGTCTTGCCTTTCCTGAGCCTGAAATATAATTTGTCAGGGTTAGTTGATAGCACTAATTCCATAATTACCATAATAGTTGCAAAACTGTGAACATTACATACTGTCAGTAGTTAATTATTGTTATTTAAATGATTACATTGCACCAAACAACAAGTTGTTATGGTGTGCTACAGAGAGGGGTGATTACAAGTACGAATATTAACGTAATCATGATTACAGTAATTATTGCAATCACAATTACTAATGTAGTCATGATTACAATCATTATTACAATCACGATTATGGTTACATTTAAGAATATATATATATTCACATAATGAATTAAATAAACTCTCATGTTATTATTGTCATCACTGTTATTCAACACAAAATCAAACACAATATTAAAATACAGTCACGGTACACTTCATTAGATTAGAAATAAAATAAAGAGAAAAGCCTGCTTGCATTGCCATTGTAGTTCGGACCTCGCCCTCGGGCTAGGTAAAAGAAATATGCAGAAAAAATATGATTATTAAAATGGCAATGATTCGATAACAATTGAATTACTGACCTGCTAGCTATAGGGCGAATCAATGAGTCGGCAAACAAATCATGCAATGACAGCAGACCAACATCTAGCAGCGCTCTGTTTGTGCATATCACTACAAAATCATCGTCTTCGGCTTCGTACGGTGATGCAAGCACCGACGCGGTCGGGCACACGGTGCTGCATAGCCATGGCATAGGCTCATAGCCTAGCCCTAGGCATGGTAGCTTCCTCGGCGCAGCATGATGACTCAACGTAAACGTGCGCAGACATCGGGACGCAATTTCCACAGGTTCACCACATCACATTACCTAGTCAGGAATCGTTGACAGTCAAAGCGCTGTTGTAATTTTTCCTGAATCCAACGTCAACAAAGGCGAAGCCGACCTGCAGTCTGGAGCATGACTCGCACACTCGGTGACACTTTACGACTGTCAACGGTTGTTTCCGTGTGGCCTGTCGAACTAGACTCTTCGTCTGTGGTTTCCATTTCTCCAAAGATAGACAACTATTACGGAAGTTCAGTAAACCACTAATCGCTAGTAGTAGATCTGGTGAAATTGTCACAAGCGATACATCCATCTTGTCAACAAGTAAAAAATAGTTCCGGTATTCCGTTATCGCATATTCTCGTTGGTTAGCATCTCGTGTGTTCGAGAAGTGTGGCGTTTTCCACGACTTTTTGCGTGTTTTGTTGTAATTTCTTTAACTTTTTTTATTTGGAACGAACAAAAACGCTATTTTGTTGACGTGTGTAAACACTTGTATATATAACAGAGACCCATCTCTCTTTTTTCGCTCCAGAATGCCTATTTACGAAATAAATCGCAAAAAATCGAAAATTTACATTGATTAGATATACGCGACTCAAACCACTCGTTTCGACAACAAGATGGCGATACGCAGTGATGTATTTTGTCGATTCTTGTCTCGAACAAAATCAGTTTTTCAGTTTATCTCATAAATTAGCAGGTATCTGTCACCATTAATGCATAGTTAGATAATATATATTTAAATATACGGCATAACACAAAATTGCTTCAGTTCCCCTTTAAACCGACCGACCGACCGACCGACCGACGGACGCCGACAGAACCGAGACGTCCCCGGGCGGTGCTGGTCAAGTTCCAGAGCGAATGTCGCCGGGACGCCATCCTGCGACAACTTGGCAACCTGAAAACAACTACCAGGGCAAACCGCGGCTTCATCAACGAGGATTTGACAGCCACACGTACGCAGCTGGCACACCAGGCCAGAATCTTTGACACTTTGACGGTGAATTTAAAGGTCGTTGTAAAGGACCAACATAACAAGATTGCCGTCGTGACGACAAAGACAGACTTTGAAAAGTACAAATGAAATGGTGAGCAGAAATGCTGCTGAAATTGTACATTCACATGCCATGACCACATGAAAAGTCTACGCAAATATTTGTCTGTTTTTTATATTGTTTTTATATAACATTAGCCTGTCGTTTGTTATTTCGCCCACGGTACATTTACACATATTCTTTTTGTTTTATGCAAAAGACTAAGATCTGCATATCTGATTAACTAGTTAAATGTATTTACTTATTATTCTTGTTTATTTTTTATTTTAGTAGATAACTTTTGGCAAAATTGTTAATGAAAATTTTATTAAAACACATCAACAAGTTGAAGTGCATTTGTAGTTTCGTTATATTTATCTTTGTTATAATTTTATATATATATTAAAATACTATGCAGCACAAGCTTTGTGCAGTATGCTATATGGGAAATAATCGCTGTATAAGCATTCAATAGTAACGTATTCGTAGCTTATTTAAAGTGCAACTAATTATTAGTATTATTACTTGAGCAGGGTTACTATTTGATCGATTGTTTACTACTTAAATTCTAACCAATATGAGCCTTTATTTGTTTATTATTATTATTTTCTATGCAAGGTTAAGTACTGATGCAGCATATATCATGAAATGGTATAAGCGAGACATACAGACAAATGTAATTGAAATATCATAATTATGTGTAAATTAAGAGTAATATTATAATATTAATATTGACCCCCATGGTTCTTTTTTTATAAAGTTAAATCATTTGAGTTAGTTTTTTGGGTAACCATAGCTTGTCATGTATAAATTTGGCCCATATAATACTCAAACTTCTCTTCTGTACATGTTCCTTGCACATGTTGTTGAATGTTGTTATGTTTTTTATTATATTATTGTAGTTCTTTAGGTCAGCTTGCACGGAGCAACCGAATTAATAAGCCTAATTAATATGCACAATTTTATAGCTATTGTTTTACAATGTAATTGTAAAAATAGTGTCTCTCTGTTTCATCTCATCAAACCACAGCTGGTGATGTTTCTCCGTTTGTTGTTGTTATTTATATTTTTCACACAATGCATCTTTTCCAGTCTTTATTACAGCACATTCTTGACATACCTTAAGAATCCAAATCTTAATTTAACAATAATTCGCTTAAATGTTAATACATTACATTCACAAATTAAGCATCAGATATTGCTAGATGAATTAAGTATTTATTTGAAACTATATTACATAGATACAATGAAGAACACATTAAATGACATATTTAAATGAAATATTCTTACAGTACCAGGGAGGTTTTCAAAATAATTGCTTAAATGTCATTTTACATTTAAAAATGGTGAAACTGATGACAGCAATGCTTTGCCAGTAATTCCAAATTCTTCATATTATGATATTGGAAATTTCAATTCCTTGGTAAATAATAGCGTTAATCGCTTTGGTATATTTAGTACTAAAATTCAGTCCATCAATGCTAAATTTCAAAAGCTGGAGGTTTTTGTTGAAGAACTGCACTCACTTAAATTTAATGTTAGCATTATTTGTATCCAGAAAAGCTGACATATCTCAGATCCAACTAGAAGATTACAATTGCATTGCTCAGGGGAAATCTAGTAGGGCCAAGGGAGGATTAATCATGTACATTCATACCAAATATGACTATAAATTAATCAAAGTTAATCAATGTGAAAATTGGGAAGGACAGTTAATTGAAATTACAGCAGGTGGTCTAACACACCCTGTGATAATGGGTAACATTTACAGACCACCAAGGGATCTTAATGTCAACTATAAACAATTCATAGATGAATTTTCATTATTATTATCAACATTTGATCAAAACAACTCAAAAGTTATTGTTGCTGGAGAATTTAACATAAACTTGCTTAAAATTAACCAAAAAGAAATATTTAGTGTGTTTTTTTATTCCCTAACCGAGCATAGCTTATTTCCAAAAAATAACACTGCCAACAAGATTTTCAAACTTAAATGGTGCTTTAATAGATAATTTCTTCTGTAAATTAAGTCAAGCTACCTTAAATTCATCATCAGGAATTTTAATCAAACAATTTTCAGACCATCAATCATACTTCATATTTATCGACACTACCACTTAACAAATGCCCTCAAAAATTTGTAAAAAAAAAATACATTTACAAAACGAAAAGTCTATGTGTAATTTTGCAAATGAGATTACCAAATCAAACATTATAAATAAATGAGACAAAAAATTGTTCTCATACCCAAATTTTCATTATAACATTCTTATTGAAGAAATGGACGTGGCTAATGTTAAACATATGCCATATAAAATAGTTACATTCAATAAATGCAAACACAAAACAATCAGCGTGGATAACCAAAAGTATACTTAGGTCAATTAAATATAGAAATAACTTATATAAACTTATGAATATGACACATTCCAATGCAACAGGGTATTTTGTACAAAAGATTAACTTAAGAACATACAGCTGTATTTAAAAAAGTATTAGAGCTGCTAAGCTGATGTATTATGAAATACTTTTTAACAAATATAGAAATGACACAATGATATCAATAAATTATATCTTATCTAGACCCAGTAAAAAGAGAACACTACAAACAATTTTCAGAAAAGGTGACTTTAAAATAACTAATAATGTGGAAATTGCAAATAAATTCAATTTATTTTTCACTAACATAGGACAATGCCTTGCTAGAAAAATACAAAATATAATCAGTAAAAGTTATAGTTCTTATTTGAAAAGGCATCTTGTAAACCCTTTAAAATTTCATGAAATTAATGAAGAGACCATAATAAAAATAATTTATATATTTCCTGCAAAAAACAGGTGTGGTCATGATGGCATTTCTTTTAAACATTTAAAATACATAATATGCATTATAATTGAACTTCTAACATTGATTGTAAGACAAATTTTAAATACTGGAATTTTCCCAGATAAACTAAAAATTGCAAAAGTTATTCCAATTTTTTTTAAATGATGATGACACACAATTTTGTAATTATAGACTATTATTACCAGTAATTTCCAAAGTTATCGAAAAAGTAATGCACAATCAAATTTATTCATTATTTACTGAACATAGAGTTTTTGAAGTACTAGATAGGACAATAGCGGCGCTGAATTCTAATAAAACACCAATAAATATATTTCTAGATTTATCTAAAGCTTTTGATACTTTAGATCACAAAATTGTATTAAGCAAATTAAAGCACTATGGAATAAACGGCACAGCTCTGAACTTAACGGAAAGCTATTTGAGTAACAGAAACCAATATGTAGTGTTTAAAGACACACAATCAGACATGTTGCTTATTACAACAGGTGTGCCACAAGGTTCCATACTAGGTCCACTTCTCTTCATAATATACATAAATGATTTACCAGAGGCAAGCCAAATATTTAAATTTATTATGTATGCAGATGATACAAATCTTTTTAGTACAATTCAGTCTTTCAACACTTGTGATAAAAATGTGGAACATCAAATAAACACTGAATTGAACAAGGTATGTAAATGGCTTAAAACAATATATATATATATATATATATATATATATATATATATACACACACACATTTATATATATATATATATATATATATATATATATATATATATATATATATATATATATACACACACACATTTATATATATATATATATATATATATATATATATATATATATATATATATATATATATATATATATATATATATATATATATATATATATATATACACATATATGTATATATGTATCAGTTTTATTTATGCACTTACAATCAGCTGTGATGTTATTTCATTTATTATTAACTTTAGATAAACAGGATTTGATATCTGAACT
>OY759269.1:28743800-28758800 GCA_963662155.1 Lamellibrachia columna
TGTAATTGTTTCAGGCAATTGTAAATGGCTGTTCTTATATAAATGGGCGGCACCCGATGCTTTGTGGCAGCTTTTTACACTTCAGTCATCGCAGTCCCGTTCCTTCCAACACCACATCAGCGTATATGAGAAGCATGTAGCCACGCTATGATTACTGCATTAAATATTGTTGTTTGCCATATTTCTGCCACCGGCTATAGACAGCTACTAATTTATACAGCTGAGTGAAATGAGACAATCTGGAGTGAACGAAACAGCGCAAGTTTCGAAACGAAAGCAATATGATTGTAATTGTAGTTATCACCGTTTTAAGCGCTATGATACAGCGCCGCACATATAACCAATAAAAACATGCACAAACTATCCCATCTACTCACTAACACCAACCATGCTTCATTGTTGTAAAAGTATGTGTGGCATGTGGTCTGAAGCTGCGTGCTTCGATGCATATTGGAAAACCGAACCTGTAGTATTTACCCGAGACCATCGTGTGTCAACATAACGATACGCGATAAAAACACAACATTCGTTATCGCCAAGACTGTCTACAACGTTACTCGGTGACACGGATGTAGACGACATAATCACGGCTACGTTACGTGCATCGTGTGTCTTGCATTCCAAACAGTCTTATTTATGAACACGCTGAAGTTAAAGGGCAACGTAGTGAATATTTTTTTTCTAGATCAAACATGTGTTATCAAAAGTGGTGTTATCCTTGTTGCTGCTAAAGGTTGATGTGGCATATGGAAACATCTACAAACAACGATATATTCGCCATCTAGATGTATTGGCAAATATGATTGAAAGGCCAAACGTATTATTATTTTGTTTTACTACCCACGGTATAAACTTCTTTATTAGCGTATTCTGTTTTAGAGAACGTACGACTAATGTTTTGTTTCTCGCAAATTGATTAGCAAGTCATTTGATGCATCTCTTTCCTATAACCGTCAAGCTTCAACAGGTCGATCGCTATGTTTATGGAATAGATAAGATACATAAAACACACACGCGTATGTGCAAGAACAAGTGTATTAAGATAAATATGAATATAAAAATTACCATGTCAATTCCTGTTCGTTCCGTTCTATGCTGCTATTTTGCATTATTTATGTCATTTTGACCTAAATCTACTAGTTATGATGTGTTAATGATGTCCGTTTTCGGCTAATGACAAATATATTGGTATTTTATTTACTATTCGTGCCTAGAAACCTGAGAATGTGACCGTTTCGACAAATATTCAATAATGTCGCCTGGGATATTCCGGCTTAGGACATATCGGCCGGCAATGTGGTCATGGGCGAACGTGTCCGCCAGATAGTCTTTGTGTCAACAACTAGCTTCGAACAACTGGCTAACAAAATTGTCGTCTTAATTGTGAATACATTTGTCAACAGTGATCTCGAATAGGGGAATTTAATGGGAATAGTGATGGACGCATTTAATGTATTCTTTTCTTTCAAACAATCAAAAGGATTAATGTGCGGCCAATTTTCAGCTGCTGTTTGCACCGTTACTGTTTTCTAATGAATCGTAGCGATGTCGACTGGAAGTGACCAAGTACAACATCCGGGTGAACCAGGATGGATCGGGTATGTATGTCCGGAATAGCACATTATATACAATAATAAGTATATTTTGAAACACATTATATTACACTATAGTTACTGTTGTTGTTTGAACTACACATTTTAAACGTACACCATTTGTGCTGATTTCAGTTCATGTTTAACGTCCTAATAAACACACTTCACTGCAATAATCATAGTATATCTGACATAGCGTATCACAACATTTTGTTCGTTATTATTCAAAGTATTAATTGTATTTAGACGAAATGTGTCAACACGTACACCTGATGCAACACCATCGCCTTATTCTCAAATAAAAATATGTTTTCCAATGAAAAGTGTAGTGAAGGTTGTTGTAGGACATACACTATAGTGAACGCTTTTGTAGAACATACAGTATAGTGAAGATTGTTGTGGAACATACATTATAGTGAAGGTTGTTGTGGGTCATACAGTATATTGCAGATTGTTGTACGGCATACAGCATAGTGAAGGTTCTTTTGGGACATACATAATAGTAGAGGTTGTTGTAGGACATACAGAATAGTGAATGGTGTTGTGGGACATATAGTATTGTGAAGGTTATTGTGGGACAAACAGTATAGTGAAGGGTGTTGTGGGACATACAGAATAATGAAGGTTGCTGAGGGACATACAGCAAGGTGAAAGCTGTTGTAGGACGTACAGTATAGTGAATGGTGTTGTGAGACATACAGAATAGTGAAGGTTGTTGTGGGACATACAACTTAGTGGAGGTTATTGTGGGACATTCCGTATTGTGAAGGTTGTGTTGTGACATAGTGAAGGGTGTTGTGGGACATACAGTATAGTGAAGGTTGTTGTAGGACATACACCATAGTGAAGGTTGTTGTGGGACATACAGCATAGTGAAGGTTGTTTGAGGACATACAGTATATTGAATGGTGTTGTGGGATACACATAATGGGGAAAGTTGTTGTGGGACATACAGCATAGTGAAGGTTATTGTGGGACATAAAATATTGTGAAGGTTGTTGTGGGACATACAGTATAGTGAAGGGTGTTGTGGGACATACAGAATAGTGAAGGGTGTTGTGGGACATACATTATAGTAAATTTGTTTGTGGATCATACATTACAAAGATGACTTCCAGTACAAGGACAATTGTTTTTGGATTTTCAACACTAGGATGGATGTTGTGGACCTCCGTTACTAGGATGAAATGTGTGGGACGTCCAGTTACTGTATTCATTGCAGTGCGTGCAAGCATTCGTTGACCAACAGCACGGATACAAAGTCGATATCAGTGAAGGATTGTCTCGGCCGTTTCCGAGCAGATAGGCTACAGGGAGAATCGTCGTCACATAATTTTCGAAATCCTGTGTATGATGCGACCCAGCCGTTCACTGATACACTTACGGCCGATGCTGGACCACAAACTCGGAAGGTAGTAACACATACGTGTACAACACAGCATTGCACCACTTTATATCAGTGAGATGAATGTATCACCATTCACATTGTTGACATTGGTGAATTAAATTTGTACACAGTAAGACTAAAGTAACACAACATATAAAGCATACAGGTTACTTAACGCAGTATAACATGTGGAAATGTACAACTTTAAATGTGAGCTCTGTGAAAATATGAAGGTAGTTACTTACAATTTAACATGTATTGTTCGAAGCACAATAAACACATTAAGGATACCGAATCCAACTGGTTCCATCACATACAGTCTGTGTGCATTATGCTTTTGTAGGTTTTTATGCAAGTCTATTAGCCGAACATTTGCCATCATAATCGGAAAAGTCCGTTGCAAACTATTGCTCCAGATTGTTATTAGAACTCATTACGTTGTCACGGGGTTCCTATGTCGCAAATGGAAATTCGAAAGAAGTGTAGGGTACAAACAAAATACTAAAATAAGTTGAGTCACAATGCCTTAGACGCAATACTAAAACAACCTCATGTATAGTGTAATATAACATTTCCAATTATTTATGTATTCCCGGAGACACAGTATAAAGCGACTTTTTGTGATTGCTTTGTAAATCCAGCATTGAATATACGATTGTTTTGTAGACTCGCAGACGTTTGAGTTCGTCAAAGAAAGCCTACTATCGTCCTACGAGCGCGACGGTTTAACCGATTATGACTAAGGATGACTAATGCAATGTCACGAACGTTCAACACATGCAATAGCAACTGAATGCCACGAACGTTTAACACATGCGATAACAGCAGAATATCACGAACGTTTAACACATGCTATAACAGCAGAATGTCACGAACGTTTAACACATGCAATAACAGCAGAATGTCACGAACGTTTAACACATGCAATAACAGCAGAATGTCACGAACGTTCAACACGTGCAATAGCAGCAGAATGTCACGAATGTTCAACGTGGATCACACTTGACAGCATAATGTCGCGAACGTTCAACACCGAACACCCTTGAAAGCAGAATGCCACGCAGCAGAATGCCACCAACAGACATGACAGCAGAATGCCACAAAATGGAATACCAATGACAGCAGAAAGTCACGAGTGGTCAACACAGAACGTCGAACAGCAGTGAACACTAACGCACTAGAGCAGCACGTACCTGTCAATGCTCCCGCTATTGTATTGCTTTTTCCACCGAAACTTTTCTACCAAACCTTCAGATGAAAAATGTAAACAATAAAGCAAATGTAATTACCGACAAATTATTATTTATCTGGCAAAACTGATTTCTTGAGAGCAAGTTGGCAGGTGTGATAGCACTATAATTTAACAGTGTTCGTGTGCAGGTTTATCTGAGTTTGTGATATCGGATTAGTACTAATGATTTTAAGTTTTACTTATGACTCTTAGCTTATGTATTTCCGTGTGGTGTGCTGCTGATGTCGCAACTTGTCCGCATTTAAATATTCGTTATGCATATTATACACGTTCCACTATTAATTTTGCTCTTTAACATATAATCGTGTGACCAGCGTTAGTTAAACAGTTAATTCACTCGCTAGGGCACTTGCACTGTATATAAACGTCGCTCGTGTGAACGGACGCATAATTTAGCTGCTCTCTGTTAACACGGTTTCACCCGATCAATTGGGCAATTAATGTAGCTTAGCTTTATGCTATTCAAGAAAACTGTTCCCATGTGTATAAATGTAATGTATTAACGACCAAAGTATCAAATGGGTCTCACTAAAGCGATCTGTGTTTGACAAAATTCACGAGTATCCCTTATATGGCATGGAGTAAAGTCCCACAATAAAATTTATATATATATATATATATATATATATATATATATATATATATATATATATATATATATATATATATATATATATATATCATGACATTCACGATGTATATATATATATATATATATATATATATATATTACATGGATATTAGTGTATACATAAAAAATTAGATATATATATATATATATATATATATATATATATATATATATATATATATATATATATATATATATATATATATATATATATATATATATATATATATATACATGGATATTACTTATTTTGTGCGATGTTAGTGTTTTTATGCTGCTGTGTTAGTAACTATTTACCCGTGACGCAATGTATCGGACACGCCTGTCAGGTGACGCAGGTTGCCAAAGAAGTTTACGTCGTCGTTGCGTGTCTTTGACAAGAGGTCTACAGAAGCACCGACATTCTTGAAAACGTTGCGCAATGTGTCTATTTACTGCATGACTAAATTTGGTAGGAACATGCCTATTAATTTCTCCATGGTATATCAGTGTTTATGCGTGACTTGTGTTTGTAAACACGCTGGCTTTCACGGGTCATAAACTGCGTGCTATCGGGGTAATCGCAGTGAGGGCCAAACTAATTATACCACTGATGACTCTGCAGACACTTAGGTCGTTAAATATTTGTTCAGTCGCGAGACCCATCGAGGAAACTGAGCGGGAATAAACCACTTTTGTTCGATCCCGACTGCCATCACATTTGATAGGAACTTTCTTAGAGCTGCATTTCCTGGCGCCAATTGTGTTAACTACGACAATATTACACCTGTACCGTTGGTGTCATCGTAATAATCTGGTCAACGTGAACCTGGCGTCGAAGACTGTTACATAAATGCACAATCCTGCCGGAATAAGACACTTGCAATCTACGATCACATTTTTAAAAACGATTTAGATATAATGGTGCTATGTGAGACATTATTCATAAATATGGACTAAACAAACACAAAAGGACCACTGAAGTGTTTCGCGCATTTGAACACATCGAATGTATAACGAAGGCCTGGAAGTCATATATGTGCATTGTTGTCGTGCACCGCCCGCCGCCGTCTGCGAAAAACGGCTTAACAACATCGGCTTTCTTTGAAGTTTGGGGTCGCTTCATTGACCAACACGTATTACAACCTGGTCCACTCATTGTCATTGGAGACCAAAGCTTCCACCTCGGTGAAAAACTGACTCAGACGCAAGACTCCGAACAAGTTCTATGGACTCGACAGGTATGACGATGCAAGTACACGGATCCACCCATAGAAAGGGACATACGCTGGACGTGCTGTTGACCCGTTGCACGGACGAACTTCTCGTTCGGAATGTGGCGATCACAGACATGAAAATATCTGTCCACATAAATTCCAACAGCGCTGCTCGATGTCGCGCTGCTCGGACAAAAATAAAATATCAGAAGTTATGCGCTATAAATGCGGACATCTTTCCACAAGATATTCCTGTGTTTCGCCCAGAAGATATCGAGACATTAAGTGTAGATAAACTCTACGATGCTACTCTCGTGAATCTTGTTGAAATCCACGATCCTTTGCTCGAAAAAAATCCGGGCTATTGGAAACCGCCACAAAAAAGTTGTTTGCTGCCTTGAACAGTCTTCTTAACAGAAATAATAACACAAAGCTTCCCACACACGAGTCACAATCCAAGTTGGCCGAGAGATTTGCAACGTTCTTCGCCGAAAAGATAAGCCGTATCCGCATGAGTTGTCCAGTAATACTGTGCCTCAACTTGATCACATGTTAAACAATAACACCTGCTGCACTTGTGAGCTGTCGTCCTCTCTACCAACAACAGAAGAGATAAAGAAAACCATCATGGATGCTCCACCTAAATCGTTGTTGCGATCACCACTGGCAAGTCAATTTATTGCGATCATCACTGCACGTCACGTAATTGTGTTTATCACAGCACGTCCCGTAGTTGTGTTTATCACAGCCCGTCAGGTAGTTGTGTTTATCACAGCACGTCCCGTAGTTGTGTTTATCACTGCACGTCCCGTAGTTGTGTTTATCACAGCACGTCACGTAGTTGTGTTCATCAAAAATGCGTCCCGTGGTTGTCACCCGTCACGTTGCGATCACCACATTGCTGCGGTCGTCCCGTTCTGGCCCTTTGATGGAGCGATCATCACTGCAGGCGTCACGGGCTGGCATACGCTTTGTATGGTGGTCGATATGAAACAGAAGCAATGGGGGCAGTATCTGTGTGTGACCGGATGTAGCCGGTGGTTTTATGTGAATATTTTGCTAGAGATTGATTCTACTCGGATATATGTCTGGTAGGAGTCAAAATGCCAGCGTCCCAAGTCTTTTTTTTCGGAAGAGAAACTTGACTTTGCTGCTCCTGTGGCTGCCCCTATTATAAAACAATGCGGGGAAATGTTCTTGTCTGCTAACTCGCTGCGAGCAATGACTGCCTTTAAATACTTTAAGTTTTTTGAACTGGCAACTTATTAACATAGCGAAAAAGAGGGCCCTGTTAATGTCCCCTGAGCTTGATATAGTCTACCATCCTACGGTATGGGCAGGCTGTTTTCATTGTGGGGAGGACGTCCAAGCTGAAAGGATGGCCATAATTGTGTTTGTATGAATTGAACACCAGCCGTAATTTTGAGGGTTTTATGCGACACTGGGACATTGAAAAGTTATGGGGCCTAGCTGTTACCTCATTTACCCTTAGAAAACCAAAGAACACCAAACTGAACATTGCTCGGAGCAAAACAACAGTGTAGCAAGAACATTTAGACAAAGGAACGGATTTAATGATGAGGAAGAAATCACGTGACGAAATAGGTTGGCGCTGGTCAACGTGAGGACGTGAACGCGCCACTCCCTTAACACTCTTTATAACCAAATAATCCGCTGTGAGGTCGGGGTAGCGACAAGCTTTGTGCCTTTCTGCAATGGCCGATAGGTAAGTCCTAATGGTACTGGGTGCTTTCCCTTCCTCCTTGAGATGCTGCACAAAAATGATTATTGTGTTTAGGGAGCCGGGCAAGTAGTGCCGTTTTCTATCTAGTTTCTGCGCAAATGCCACAAACCTGGTCCAATTAGCCTCGTACCGACGAGCACTACTCGGTGCAAGAGAAATCTCCATGGTACTTAGGGCGTTGCGTGCCAGGGTAGCCACTGAATGGGAATTATAGTCGGTAGATCATATAGTCAGGGCTGAATGTTTCCGTGTCAAGCACATCCCTGGAAAGAGCAACGTTGTTGCGGATTTCATCTCACGGTTGCAGGTCGAACGCGCCCGTCTCGGGCGCGTTCGACCTGCAACCGTGAGATGAAATCCGCAACAACGTTGCTCTTTCCAGGGATGTGCTTGACACGGAAACATGTGTTATAAGAAAGACATGCAATCACGAGTTGGCGAACTAAACACATCAGTTGCGGGTCCCTGGCCGTTTGCCTATTGATAAACCATCGCCTGGCAGCTGGTACGATTTGTAAAAACTCTGAGTGAAATGTGTTTGGCGTCCCGGGAAGGGGAAACATTTCCCTGAAACCAAGAGTCGCCTATGACAGCTCCGAATGCAAAACCACTTGCATCTTTTGTAAGAGACAGCTGATCTGATGATGTCCAGTTAGTAGCTAAAAAACAACTCCGTTAAAATTCTGCATAAATTCAAGCCATGCTTCAATATCCTTCCGAGTCTCAACCGTCAAACGGATACGGTGGTTGGGCCTCCTCGTGTCTTTAGTCATTTCAATGAGGCGTCTTAAGAACTCGCGAACTGGATCTATGGCACGACATGCAAAATTAAGGGAGCCGATCAATGATTGTAGTTCTTTTAAGGTGCCTTTCTTCCTTTTAGCTGGGCTTATTAGCTTCTGACGTAGCGATACCACCTTCTCCAGCGGTAATGCGAGTGTTTGATTTAAGGTGTTCACTTCATTTCCAAGGAGTGTGACCTTTGTGGCAAGTAACACTAGTCTAGCCTGCTTTATTGGTAAGCCAATCATTGTGCTGAGTTCAAGAAAGCGAGTCAGGTTGGAGTGACATTCAGGTTGTGTTTAAAAAAAAAAATTAAATCGTCAAAGATATGACTCATGCTGGAAATGTAGAACTTATGCTGGCATATCCATTGTAGGGCTTGTGAAAGTAGCTGGAACAATTGGCATGCATGACTACATCCCATCGACAACGACTTGTCGAAATACTTCAGTCCCTGAAATTTAAAACCAAACTATCTGTAATCAAGGGGGACACAGGAATTATGCGAAATGCATCTTGTATATCGGCGTTAGCGATGAATTTACCAAGGTCGCAAGTTGTTCAACACAGCGGTCTAGCGTTTGAAAAGCAACAATAGTGAATTTATGCAGGATATGTGAATTGACTGAATTGGTTTTGGGGAAACTCAGGTCATGAATGAGCCGAAATTCGCCGGACACTTTCTTTGGGACTAAGCCTAACGGCGAGTAGACCATGTTTGGGACGGGATGTGATGAGAAAGGGCCTGCAATCCTATGTTTCGTCTTTTCTTTGCTCATCTTCCGTTGCACTATTCCCTGGTTATTCCTGACGGAAATGTGACAGTGAAACATGTAACCAACGTTTTAGTAATATTTGTGTCGTATCCCTGCAATAGAACTTGTAAGACATTAGGTTTTACTGGTGTTGATATCGCACTAAAGCTCCTTGTAAATCTACCTTGAATCAATAGATCATTGATGACCCCTGTGGTTATCTCAACCTGTTTTTTTATCAGGCTACTTGGCCCGCCTCTGTGCCGTCGATTGTTTCGACATGATCTGGAACCCAGCATCATTTAACCCACTACCGCCAGCAGTAGAATACCCATATGGTGGAAGAAGTTGGGCGTGAAATAACGACATTGCCTGATGCATAATAGCAAATCCAGGTCTTGTTCACAGATGGTAGGGACAAAGCACTACGTTACTGCAGTGTATTGGTCATGTGAATTGTTTGCCTATAAAGCTTGAAACGTATGGCCAATGAATATATACTAATTTATATTATACCACGAATGTTCCAAATTATATAAATTCATATTATCAATTTGAATTCTGTAATATTTGTTTTCTATTTTCTAAATTGGAAAAACAGCCGCAGTCTACTGCTACACCCAGGGAAATATTTTGCCTGACAGTATATCGTGTACGGACCGTATTGGAAAACCTCATCAGGCCTCCTCACTATATAGCATTGTAAATACAAAATAACTAAAGTATAAATCACAAAATCACAATGCCCCAGACTAATCCATGAACAAATTTGTACTGACACCTAGCGGATATGCTTACATCAATTATACAGTAAGTTAGCCCAAGCCAAGTTTATTAGCTTGTAGTTATTTTGGTCTGGCCTATATGAAAAGTTCTACTTTGACCTTGGCCTCATTAAGGGCTATGAAGCATGGCCCGTTTTCACTATAATTAGCTACCGGCGTAGCCATGCGAACAAAGGGCAGAGCCACGAGGCCAGCTGCTTGCCTGGCTAGTTATGGGAGCGCCGCCTTCTTTATATTGATTACATTGGCTTATAAATGGTGGTAAGTGCAGAACGCGTCTGGCGTTTGATCTACATCATGAACTTTTCAAAACTAGGTGAAACTTACGTGGTAAGTGTACAGTACTTCACACCTGCTCCAGATTTCCTGCTGCGTGTTGACACACCGATAACGACTGAACGAATGTCTACACATATCTTCTAACGCCGACATATCAAAATGAAATTAGCAAGTGTGCAGATTTCAGAATTGACCCGAGCGGTGACCCACTCTGCTCCCCAATGCGGGTCCTTTACCCATATATGGAATATGACATTTCCAAAGGTGTTTGGTTACTGCTATACATGGTTGAATCACATATGCTAAACCTCGTTTGAGTTGACTGACCGGCCGGCAAAAGAAGGAGTGGTCACTACCACATTCAACAGGCAGGAACAATAAAGAAGCTAGATGAATATCTGACACTGACACGCCTGTACTTTCCCGGACAACGGTTTCTTCACACAAAAGTAATGTGATTGCGAGATAGTGGGAAAATAGGTCAACACTAGTGAAAAGACACATTCCGTGCCTCATGGAAGGTATCCAACATGAATTGGTGAACGGCATGCCTATGTCGGATGATTAGTATGTAGAGACATCCCATCTAAGTTTCTCACAACAATAAAAACGAAATGCCCTGTTAAAGAACGACACTAAAGCGGGGTACAAAGCATTTGCTAATGTGAGGGAGCCTCTCAAAATACCACAGTCCGCTTTGACTTAGTTGCAACTAAATATTCGAGAGACGTAGTAATAATGAAACTAACAATGAATACAAATTGACAGGAACACTGAATACAAATTGTTTATGTGAGGGAACATCTCAATTTAATATGTATCAACCAGATGTCTCTGTTGTTGCATGCCTACTGCAATAATATTCGGTCCCTTATAATTCACTAATAATTAAACTTTCGTAATATCTAAATCGATGACAGAATATGCCCCAATGTCTGGGGGACACAGCAAAAATGTTCTTATGTACCTGACCGAAAAATATCTTTGTAAGTAATACTAATTGATATTTCACTCAAGAAATAAATTTAGGATTAAATAAATTTGAATGGTTGAATATCATGAACCGTTGGCATGTGGTGTTTTCAAATGTGTCAAACAAATATTTGCATATCGTTTTCATGTATTGGCTACATAAAGAGACGTGTTGGGGGTTTTAAAAATATATGCCGATCACTAATTCCTAGTGAATTATCTGTGGTATGTCGATAACCGTTAAGATGTTTATTTATAACAGTTAAGATGTTTATTTATATATATATATATATATATATATATATATATATATATATATATATATATATATATATATATATATATATATATATTCATAATTTGTTGAGTATGAATTATAGACAACAACATTATTGATATTATCAAAACACCTAGAACATTTTATATATATATATATATATATATATATATATATATATATATATATATATATATATATTCCTAATTTTATGAGTATGAATGATAGACAACAACATTATTGATGCTATCAAAACACCTAGAACATTTTGTTTCAAATACATTTTTCGTGTTTGTCAGGTATCAAGTTGGTTATGCTAATGGTTTACAAATATAAATTTATTAGAGGACATCTTTTTGAATACAACCAAATACAAATAACACAGTGCAAACAAATATATTGCGACCATTGAATTGTATTAAATGCCCTATTAAATATAGGGCATTTTGGGAGTGTAAATTTGATTGTCATATCCAACGTACTAAATGTCCAGTGATAAGTAGCAAACGTGAATCGTCAGGTAGAAATAGCTAAAGAGCACAAACGTGAATCGTCAGGTAGAAATAGCTAGAGCGCACAAACGTGAATCGTCAGGTAGAAATAGCTAAAGAGCACAAACGTCGATCAGGCCCGATGGAGGACAAGCTGCCCCTAAATGTTCGTCACGTTTCTACAACTTCACCAACAGTGGATACGGTGACAGGTCAACATCAGGATGAAGGTGCAGCAGCAATTGAATCGGACTAGAGTAGTTCCATTAGGGCTGATACCGATAGCTTTTGAGGGTTTGGAGATTATCACATATTTATAAACTGTCAACCCATATTTTCACTGATAGGTAAACAGGAAATTATTAAATAGACACTTTCATCTGATGTTGTATATGTTGACATCGTATACATCCAATATAAACCATTCATGAAAATTCCACTATTCCACAGTCCACACTAACTTAATTTTAGTTTATTTAGCCATCTCAAAGTCGTATGAATGCTATGCATATTTGCATTGTGAGCACAGCTTAAAACGAACCAGATGCATATCATTCTGGAGAGGAGAATTCTTCAATTTGGCATCTGTTAGATACTACGTGGTCATGAAAAAGTGTTTTTCATAATAATAAAACTTCTATTGTGCTTAATACGCGGATACCCAAGCTTAAGTATCATCAGACAACCGAGGATTTAGGGAGGAAATGCAATTTAAAAAAAAATACTATTAACATTTTTGAGGAAGATAGAGTTCCAGATGAATTTTAAGTGATAAGGAATTTGTTCCAGATTTTGGACGTCACAAACATATCGCTATGACTTCACAAACATTTCGCAATGATACTATGCCCCATATATATATATATATATGCCTATGTATATATATATATATATATATATATATATATATATATATATGTATATATATATGTATATATATATATATATATATACATATATATATATATATATATACATATATATATATATATATATATACGTATATATATATATACATATATATATATATATATATATATATATATATATATATATATATATATATATATACATATATATATACATATATATATATATATATATATATATATATATATATATATATATATATATATATATATATATATATATATATATATGTATATATATATATATATATATATATATGTGTGTATATATATATATATATATATATATATATATATATATATATATATATGTATATTAAATATATATATATATATATATATATAAATTGATTAGAGAGGCTATTGCATATATTTACGTAATGGCGTAAACGTGCAAATGCCGCGGCCATGTTGGAGTTCCAAAACAGCGTAAAAACGCTAAATGTTATTCGTTCCCACATGACTTGCGTAATCGTCAACGGCAGTATTAGTTTATCGAAAGTAGACACTACAAACAACAGCATGTGCCATTCTATGGATTATGTAGATGAGATAGTTTTAGTTATTTCTATTTCATATATTATATAAACAGGTTGTAACGATTGTTGTTGATATTGCCTTAAGTAGCACAACCAATCTTTGAAAATACTAAATATGGATGTGTAGCGTCTGACTGTCGCATTGTATGAGCACTTAATATTGGTATTTGATTTTAAAGTAGTGCCAAAACTTAAGTGAGTATGTTTTTGACCGAGTTTTATTTTCAACGGACAAAGGGGGTGACATTGTTTACTAAATTGATGAAGATATATTTGCCGAAGTGTGGCGGGATGACTTGTACACTAAGTCAATTGTTAAATGAAATATTTTCGGTAATTGTGGGCTGATAAATCAAGACAGCGTGTGCGTTTGTTGGACTAGGGGGGGTGTATGTTAGCAATGCCGTGATAACCAAGTAATTTTAAATTTCATTCACATATTGTTTACAAAAGTCTCAGGGAGGTTGAATTTGAAACAGTGACAATTGATCATATAACATAGTTACTACAAGCACGGAGTACACACACACACACATATATATATATATATATATATATATATATATATATATATATATATATATATATATATATATATATATATATATATATATATATATATATATATATATATATATATATATATATATATATATATATATATACAACTGGAACTGCTTATCGATTATGACTTGCTTAACCCCTTTCGCTTTGGGGCGCTGCCGAGTATGGGCCTACCGAGGAAGTATTTTATATTATTACTCTATACAGGAGACGGTTTAGCCAATGGAAAGTGATCCGCTGAAGGGAAATTGATGACGTGTAAAACGTCAGGTTTCCTGGGGTGACCCCTAGAAGACAAAAACTATGACCTTTGTGGAAGATGACCTTTGGTGGTCGTGATACTAAGATAAATGTTGCAATATGTAACATGTGGAATCCACAAAATAATTAGAATGTGTATGACTACAGCATAAAAACAACAAATGTTCAATGCTCGTCGATTTCAGCAAAGCGTTTGACCGAGTCAACCATCACATTTTAATGACGAAATGTGCATCACTCGGACTTCCAACTTTTATCATCAAATGGCTGACATCCTTCCTGTGCCAACGCAAACAGAGGGTAAAGATCGGGAGTGTGAAATCAGAGTACACTACTGTCAATGCAGGTGTCCCACAAGGCACAACAGTTGGACCAATCGGCTTCCTACACCATATTAATGATCTGCAAACAGTATGCGAACATATAAAATATGTCGACGATTGCACACTATGGGAAGCTTCTTCATCCTCCGGAATTGACAGCTCACGCCAAGTAGCAGCAGACGAAGTCGGGCAATGGACAGCGAGTAACAAAATGGCGCTGAACTACGACAAGACGAAAGA
>OY759269.1:28763800-28783800 GCA_963662155.1 Lamellibrachia columna
TGGATGGCAAATCTTGTTAAATCTTGTTAAATCTTGTTTTGGATATGTTTAGTACCAGGTTGTTGTTCTTACACCAGCCAAACAGTCTTTGAACTTCCTCTATATACACACACTCGTTAGCATTGTTGACACAGCCAATTACAGTGGTGTCATCGGAGAACTTAACCACGCGAACAGATTGGTTACCAGATACACAGTCGTTTGTAAAGAGAGTGAAAGGGAAAGGAGAAAGCACGCAGCCTTGTGGGGCACCAGTGTTAAGAATAACAGGTTTGGAGAGAGAGCTGTTGACCTTGACAGATTGAGGCCTGTGAAGAAGAAAGTTGAGAGTCCAGTGACAGATGGCAGGATGCACATTCAGAGATACAAGTTTATCAAACAACTTCACAGGAATTATGGTGTTAAAGGCCGAGCTAAAGTCCACGAAAATAATCCTCGCATAAGTACTCGGTTGTCCCAGGTGCTTCATAAAATAATGCAAACCTAAGGCAACTGCATCGTCCGCAGACCTTTTAGTTTGATAAGCAACAGACCGGCCGTGGAAGATTTCAGATAACGGGGCATAATATGTTCGAAAACTGTCCTCGCAACTGAGATAAGTGCCACTGGACGGTAATAGTTCATGGTAGAGACTTTAGCCTTCTTGGGAATTGGTATAATCACAGAAGTTTTAAAACACATTGGAACTATGCACTGTTGTAAAGATGAAATGGACATGTCAGCGAATACTGGAGCAAGCTGATCGGCGCAATTCTTGAATGTATTTGATGAGATGTTGTCAGGACCCGAAGCCTTGCGCGTACTCAGTCGTTTGAACAATGTCCGCACGTCAGCAACGTTAACGGTGAAAGGCGGCGACAGAGGAGTGTCTGTGGGTAGGGGGCGCTGTTCCGGCGATTTGTTTAACTTATCAAATCTGCTGTAGAAGACGTTTAGTTGGTCGGGGAAGGACGGATCGGCGTTGTAAATGACTGAAGCGCTTGGCTTATACTGTGTAATTTGACGTAACCCTTGCCATACAGATCTGGTATTGTTGGAAGCAAATTGGTTTTCAAGTTTGCGTTTGTACTTGTACTTGGCCGAACTAATCGCCTTGCGCACAGCGTACTTGGCTCTCCGAAACTCTTCCCTGTTGCCGTTAATGAACGCTGAGTTTTTCATGGCTAGTTTCAGTTTAATGTCCCTGGTAAACCATGGTTTGTCGTTGCCATATACTGCAACTAACTTACTCTCGTAGCAGGTTTCTTCACACCAGGTGATGTAGGCAGTAACTGTGTCAGTGAACGCGTCGAGGTCGGGGCAGGACTCTTTAAACATTTGCCAGTCCGTGCTGTCAAGGCAAGCTTTCAAAGCAATCGTCGAATCAGCAGTCCGCTTTCTCACTGTCTTGGTGGTCGGTTTTATTGTTTTTAACTTCTGATGGTATGTAGGAATTAATACGACTGTAGCGTGATCTGACTCACCCAACGGAACCCTGGTGGTGGCCCGGTAAGCGTCCTTGAAGATGGTGTAGCAGTGGTCCAGAGTTTTGTTGTTACGAGTGGAGCAATTAACATGTTGTTTGTATCGGGGTAGAACTTTCTTCAGATTAGTGTGATTGAAGTCACCCAGGATGATGATGACACTATCAGGGTAGGTTGTGTATGTTGCCAACACGAGGGTAGTTAACTGGTTAATTGCACTGGTTGCGTTCGCGTCGGGCGGAATGTAAACACCCATTAAAATAACACTGGAGAATTCCCTCGGGCAAGTAGAACGGTTTGCAGTTAACTGTGAGTGACTCAAGTTCAGGAGAACAGGAAGAGGACACAATAGTTGAGTCATTGCACCACCGATGATTGACAAGGAAGCATATTCCACCATGACAGTTCGCTTGATCTGTCGGCTCTAAGCAGAGTTTGGCCCGGTGGGGTAACGGCAGCGTCAGGTGTCAGTGGGTCAAGCCATGTCTCAGTAAAGCACAAAATGGAAGAGTCCTTGAATTCACGTTTGAAAGACAATAGGTGGAAAAGTTCGTCTGTTTTTGTTCTTGAGCGAGCTCATGTTAGCGAGAACAATAGCAGGAAGTGGTGGTCTAGAGCCGCGCCGACGAAATCTGCCCAGTGCCCCACCTCGTCTGCTCCATTTGCGAGCGCGATGAAGCGTGGCGTGGTGGATTTCAGAAGTAGGTCGAGTAGAATTGATGACGGGAAAAACGTTCTAAGAGGCAAAGTTAGGTCGATAATCCTTATGCATTGAATTTAGAATATTCAACAAATGTTCACGCTCATACCTGTACAAGGTAGCTGTACTAGCCGCCAAAACAGCAAGTGAAACCCCACATACAATCACGCATCGCCACAACGTGTCACCATACACCGGCGCCATCTTTTTTCAAAATTAAATCAAATCAGTGAGTGAAAGTGAAAGGATCTTCTCCTTTCGCGCGTGGTGCGCAATGGCGCAAACTTGGCTCCCCAGCAGTGGCGCCTCTAACCGTTTTACCACTGCTACACCTTACCTTTGGTGTGCAAATTCTGCACATCTTTATTTCATTTGGTAAACTCCTAATGTTGTTCAAAATATCTCTCAGTTTCACTTGCATGCTATTGTAGGTAGTATCAGTATTGACAAAATGTGTAGAAACACAATAACGTTCGCTTTTGTTTGAAACAATGTTACGTAAATCAATTGCTTGTTGCAATGACGTGGTAAGTTGCAAACAACAATGACATAGCTCAGCCAACCATTTCTTTATACCGCTCCGCAACTGTTCGTTTTCAATTTATAATCAAGTTGTAGTAGTGATTATATGCAGGATGGCGCCACTGTTGAGTAATGTGCAATATGCAATGTCATGTTGAACGCTCTTGATAGCCATCGCGCACAAAATGGCGCGAGCGATGACGAAATCAAGCCGCCCCCCCCCCCGACTCCACTGTTGGTGGGCTCCACGTGCCGAATTCACTTGTATCTATGCTCTCTATGCCGTAAAAACAAAATATAGGTTTTTGAAACGGGAGGCCGGTCAATTTTCTCCTCTTTCTTCTGACCAGTTTCGTGATCCCCAACAATCCGCAGTTTCGCGGTTCCCCATTACCATTTTCCACTGTGCACGTTCCATGACGACTAATGCGTTGTTTGTGTCATCGCCTACAAAACGACTTGCGAAAATGTGATAAAAAGAACGCTGCCAACATACTATTCAATGTGAACTGGCGGCAGTTTAATTACCAAACCGGTAATTATTTTTATGATAAGTGTATTACACATACGTGTTATAAAGATAATGCGTTTTGAGGCAATAATGTAATAAAAGTAACGGCGCTGACCGTTCAAACGTCGAGTGGTTGTTTTTACGATGCAAACATAAGTTCGGGTCCCTTGGGGAGTCTAACGAAAACAGTTTATTGAGTATTCGTCTTCCATTTAGTTTTACATGTGCTCGCTTCGTCAGTTTCGATGGCGTGGCACTCGCTGTTGTGTGATTGGAAGATAACGTAGCAACGAAGAGACCCATACAATTATTAAGGGACATTTCGCAAATAACCTTGGGCATGTGAATCGACGATGTAACGTAACTAGTCCCGCACACCCGTCCTCAAGGGGATTCGAGGGGTTCTCCGTTTTGATACTTATTTAAACTGCAGAATGTTTCAGATATCATCCCAGCACTATCCGGCTGATTGTCTACTCGTTTAACCTACTCGTTATGTTTAACATTTACTGCTATGTAGTCAACGCTCATTGATATCCTTCGCCGTCTATATTTTATTACCTACCATTTCTGGTCATACAATTAATTGTTCATAGTAAGTTCATTGCCTTCCAAAGCAGAAAACTACCTTCGTGTAATCCGCACGAATCATATGTGTATTTTGTGTTTAAACAATATTCACTGTGCTATTATCAGTAGATATTTTGTACAATCGATTTGTTGTCCTCTTTGAAAATTATCGTTCTTTTATCCAACATCACCGTTGTTTACAAACGCTACTTCTTCAATCTCCTTTAGGTTTGAGAAAAGCACTCAATATTTTGAAACATTCTTCAGGATAGTTTCATTCGATACTACTACAGTTCTTGTAACCATATTCAAACATTTGTATTACCTGTAGAGACTATCGCCTATCTTAACAAGATGGCTTCGTCAGTACGATGACATCATCGTATACGTGTGGAAGCTCGTACTTCCTCAGCGCGATGACATCACTGTGTACGTGTGGCAGCTCGTACTTCCTCAGTACGATGACATCACCGTGTACGTGTGGAAGCTCGTACTTCCTCAGTACGATGACATCACTGTGTACGTGTGGCAGCTCGTACTTCCTCAGTACGATGACATCATTATGTACGTGTTGAAGCTCGTACTTCCTCAGTACGATGACATCATTGTGTACGTGTGGAAACTCGTACTTCCTCAGCACGATGACATCACTGTGTACGTGTGGAAGCTCGTACTTCCTCAGTACGATGACATCACTGTGTACGTGTGGCAGCTCGTACTTCCTCGGCACGATGACTCGTAGCTCGTAGTTCCTCTCGTCTCGGTTGATCGTTGTCACTGTGTTCTGTATCAATATCGCTTCTTTCACGTGTTTGCTTCTGTGGGACTCTCTGTCTGCGACTTTACTCCCAACCGTTCTATAAGATGGTTCTCGGTGGACGTGTGATCTATGAGAACTTTGTTTATAACTGAATGTCGTTGTTTCGTTCCGCGTGTGTTGGTTTCTTGGCGCGTTGTCCACATATATTTTGTGTTCTTCTTGTCTGGTCTCAAACAATCTCCCTGTCTCTATTATACAGGCTGCACCACGTGCCATAAATGGGATTTGGTACACTTGTTCGGATTGTTATTCTGGCTCTACTTTGTCCGTTTAGGTGGGGAAGCATGACTGTGGCCGCACCGCACTTCTTCTGTACCCGATCATCGTACTGAAGAAGTCATCTTGCTAAGATAATAATGTAATAACAATGGATGGTAGGTGACCTGGTCCTCCCAGTTTGTGATGTTGATAGAACGTGTTTAGGCAGGTCTTCAGTGCGCCTTTGAATCGCTTTCTCTGGGTGTCGCGGGTTCTCTGACCATGGCTCAGGAGGCTTGGCGTGGGCATTCTTACACAATAGCCTAACTGTCCAGTTGAGTTGACTATGGACAATCGTTGCTTCGATGATTATTGTTTTATAATCAGCTAAGACGCTGGCATTGGTACGGCGGTCTTCCAACTGAGTTCGAAGCATCTTCCGAAGGCAGCGTTGGTGAGAAATCGCCAGGTTGTTTAGGTGGCAGCGACACGTGATCCCACTTCTGTATACCATAGCGGAGACAAAGACGGTTTTTTAGACCATGACGCTGGTCTCCTTCCTGAAGCTATGGTCGTCAAAGACTCAGTGATGCAGCCTCCTAAATGAGATATTGGTCTTTCTGGTGTTGATGGGAAGCACACAGGCTTTGGTGAATTTCAGCAATGAGACATAAGCTCCTCTGCAGAGATGGCACAGTCGTCGGCGTCACGTTCTTCTTCGACACTATCGTCTTGACCTTGAGACGACCCTGGTTGAATATCCCACCATCAGGCCGGTATTCGTGCTTGGTGCACGAGGAAGCCGATCACGAACCAGAAAAAAGGATATTAACCCGTTTTAGTCCCAGTGCAGAAGACGGTTGCGGTCATTTTGTCATGGAGATGTCGAAGGATGGTTATGAAATTAGCAGCACGCCCAAATATGGACAAGATCTTCCAGACGCAGTTAAAGTGGTTCGTCAAGTCAACGAATGCCACACATATATATTATAGTAACATAACCCTGGAAGAAACAGTCTGGAAGCATGAGGTGGGTTGTTAATGTAAGATGTATTTCTACCAATAAGCAAGCATTTATGTGCATGTGTTGTGTATTCCTGATAGTCGAACAAGGCTAACTCAATAAATACGATTGCATTAGAATCGATCAAACTACTTTATACTAAAGGTGACTAATACTAAAGGTGACGTACACATTTTACGTGCAACTGTATGTTTATTTTTAAGTTAACCTAGCATATACCATGCAATTATTAACTAGTTCAGCAGCAAAATGTAATTAATAATTTGTAAAGAAACTAGACTATCTGAGTTGAGTGAAAACACCTCTTTGAATTTTACGATTTGCGTCTTGACCGCCATCACCAGTACGGTATTAGCCACGTCAATACAAGAAAACGCAGAGGACGTATGCAGCAACTCGGCTTTAGGCATGTGTTGCTCACTGTACGTTTTCGTGCAGCGGCAAAACCCCTCGTTCTGACAAAACCACTCCGGAGTTGGAGCGTTCGTGCCAGTCCGCCGGCTGGCCTCGATAATACGACCATATTCATTAGTAGGTAAATATCTTCAGCTAACAAATCCAGCTCAAGAGAATCTCGTTGTATGAAGATCGTGGCTTCCTGTTGTAGTCAGTTGCGGCGAACTCGCCTTCATCGCTGATAGGGCTCGATCGAGCCACATCGTCACTGCGCGTTCATATCTCCCATCCTCGTTGGTAGTACGTGATTTTTTTTCTAAGTTCTAATTGTATACCATCATCATCCTATAAACAGCATCTGTGATTCCAAGACTGGTTCTTCTTACAGCATCGATGTGGCTCGGGCCTGCTTTCGGCCAAGTTCGGTTGGTGTGCCGAAAAGCATCCCCGATAACCAGTCTTATATCTTTCGGATATGCTGCACCTGTGTGTCCTGGTGAAGTTTGATAATGCGAGTAACTCGACGGGCGAAGCTGTTAAGACAGACAAACAAGCCTTCCAGGAAGAAACTTGTATAAAGACTTTTGAATCGAGAGAACTGTCGTGGCGACTCGTACTGTATTCGTGGAAACTGACCATCTCTTACGGCACTTTAAATACAACATAGGTGGAAGTGCAGCACAGAAAGGCCAAATTGAGATATGTCGATCAATAGAACGTCGAACACCACATACAGTTGCACGTAAAATGTATACGTCACCTTTAGTATAAAGTAGTTTGATCGTACATTAAAAATATTCGAAATTCATCTGGGGGAGGGGTATTACGTCAACAGAACCAATGTGGACGTGGATGATTTCTTGAGCGTCATGTTAATAATAATAATATAATAATAATAGCAATTAACTTCTATGGCGCCTATATCCTCAGGAACCTGAGCTCAGAGGCGTAACGAAACAGAATCATTAAGCATAATCGTGAAAACAGGGAGGCGCAAAAGTCATTATCAGAACTTTTGTAAAAACAATTGTACTCGTTGGAGTTTAGTCAAATCTCTTTTTCTCTGATTTGTTTTAATATAGGGGAGACTGGGGAGGTGTGGGGCAAATTTTTATTTTTTTGTTCCATGAGTTGAACATTTGCTACTACATGATTTGTTTCTGCTTATATAACACCCAACTACATTACGTTTGTACTTACCACATTAAATAAACAAACTTTTAATATTCTCTGTGAGGTGGCCCAGTCCTCCCCTTGATTAGGCGGACTGGGCCACCTCACAGGGAATTGTCTTGTTTGTTTATCCATTCTAATGCAATCGTTTTTATTGAGTTAGCCTTGTTCGACTATCAGGAATACACAACACATGCACATAAATGCTTGTTTGTTGGTAGAAATACATCTTACATTAACAACCCACCTCATGCTTCCAGACTGTTTCTTCCAGGGTTATGTTACTATAATATATATGTGTGGCCTTCGTTGACTTGACGAACCACTTTAACTGCGTCTGGAAGGTTTTGTCCAGATTTGGGCGTGCTGCTAATTTCATAACCATCCTTCGACATCTCCATGACAAAATGACCGTAACCGTCTTCTGCACTGGGACTAAAACGGGTTAATATCCTTTTTTTCTGGTTCGTGATCGGCTTCCTCGTGCACCAAGCACGAATACCGGCCTGGTGGTGGGATATTCAACCAGGGTCGTCTCAAGGTCAAGACGATAGTGTCGAAGATGAACGTGACGCCGACGACTGTGCCATCTCTGCAGAGGAGCTTATGTCTCATTGCTGAAATTCACCAAAGCCTGTGTGCTTCCCATCAACACCAGAAAGACCAATATCTCATTTAGGAAGCTGCATCACTGAGTCTTTGACGACCATAGCTTCAGGAAGGAGACCAGCGTCATGGTCTAAAAAACCGTCTTTGTCTCCGCTATGGTATACAGAAGTGGGATCACGTGTCGCTGCCACCTAAACAACCTGGCGACTTCTCACCAACGCTGCCTTCGGAAGATGCTTCGAACTCAGTTGGAAGACCGCCGTACCAATGCCAGCGTCCTAGCTGATTCTAAAACAACAATCATCGAAGCAACGGTTGTCCAAAGTCAACTCTACTGGACAATTAGGCTATTGTGTAAGAATGCCCACGCCAAGCCTCCTCCGACAAACCCTGAGCCATGGTCAGAGAACCCGCGACACCCAGAGAAAGCGATTCAAAGGCGCACTGAAGACCTGCCTAAACACGGTCATATCAACACCACAAACTGGGAGGACCAGGTCACCTACCATCCATTGTTATTACTTTATTATCTTAGCAAGATGGCTTCTTCAGTACGATGATCGGGTACAGACGAAGTGCGGAACGGCCACAGTCATGCTTCCCCACCTAAACGGACAAAGTAGAGCCAGAATAACAATCCGAACCAGTGTACCAAATCCATTTATGGCACGTGGTGCAGCCTGTATAATAGAGACAGGGATATTGTTTGAGACCAGACAAGAAGAACACAAAATATATGTGGACAACGCGCCAAGAAACCAACACACGCGGAACGAAACAACGACATTCAGTTATAAACAAAGTTCTCATAGATCACACGTCCACCGAGAACCATCTTATAGAACGGTTGGGAGTAAAGTCGCAGACAGAGAGTCCCACAGAAGCAAACACGTGAAAGAAGCGATATTGATACAGAACACAGTGACAACGAGCAACCGAGACGAGAGGAACTACGAGCTACGAGTCATCGTGCCGAGGAAGTACGAGCTGCCACACATACACAGTGATGTCATCGTACTGAGGAAGTACGAGCTTCCACACGTACACAGTGATGTCATCGTGCTGAGGAAGTACGAGCTTCCACACGTACACAATGATGTCATCTTACTGAGGAATCACGAGTTGCCACACGTACACAGTGGTGTCATCGTACTGAGGAAGTACGAGCTTTCACACGTACACAGTGATGTCATCGTACTGAGGAAGTACGAGCTGCCACACGTACACAGTGATGTCATAGTGCTGAGGAAGTACGAGCTTCCACACGTATACGATGATATCATCGTGCTGAGGAAGTACGAGCTTCCACGCGTACACAATGATGTCATCGTACTGAGGAAGTACGAGCTGCCACACGTACACAGTGATGTCATCGTACTGAGGAAGTACGAGCTTCCACACGTACACAGTGATGTCATCGTACTGAGGAAGTACGAGCTGCCACAAGTACACAGTGATGTCATCGTGCTGAGGAAGTACGAGCTTCCACATGTATACGATGATGTCATCGTGCTGAGGAAGTACGAGCTTCCACACGTACACAATGAAGTCATCGTACTGAGGAAGTACGAGCTGCCACACGTACACAGTGATGTCATCGTACTGAGGAAGTATCAGCTTCCACACGTACACAGTTATGTCATTGTACTGAGGAAGTACGAGCTTCCACACGTCTACGATGATGTCATCGTACTGACGAAGCCATCTTGTTAAGATAGGCGATAGTTTCTACAGGTAATACAAATGTTTGAATATGGTTACAAGAACTGTAGTAGTATCGAATGAAACTATCCTGAAGAATGTTACAAAATATTGAGTGTTTTTCTCAAACCTATAGGAGATTGAAGAAGTAGCGTTTGTAAACAACAGTGACGTTGGATAAAAGAACGATACTTTTCAAAGAGGACAACAAATCGATGGAACAAAATATCTACTGATAATAGCACAGTGAATATTGTATAAACACAAAATACACATATGATTCGTGCGGATTACACGTAGGTAGTTTTCTGCTTTGGAAGGCAATGAGCTTACTATGAACAATTAATTGTATCACCAGAAATGGTAGGTAATAAAATATAGACGGCGAAGGATATCAATGAGCATTGACTACATAGCAGTAAAGGTTAAACATAACGAGTAGGTTAAACGAGTAGACAATCAGCCGGATAGTGCTGGGATGATATCTGAAACATTATGCAGTTTAAATAAGTATCAAAACGGAGAACCCCTCGAATCCCCTTGAGGACGGGTGTGCGGGACTAGTTACGTTACATCGTCGATTCACATGCCCAAGGTTATTTGCGAAATGTCCCTTAATAATTGTATGGGTCTCTTCGTTGCTACGTTATGTTCCAATCACACAACAGCGAGTGCCACGCCATCGAAACTGACGAAGCGAGCACATGTAAAACTAAATGGAAGACGAATACTCAATAAACTGTTTTCGTTAGACTCCCCAAGGGACCCGAACTTATGTTTGCATCGTAAAAACAACCACTCGACGTTTGAACGGTCAGCGCCGTTACTTTTATTACATTATTGCCTCAAAGCGCATTATCTTTATAACACGTATGTGTAATACACTTATCATAAACATAATTACCGGTTTGGTAATTAAACTGCCGCCAGTTCACATTGAATAGTATGTTGGCAGCGTTCTTTTATCACATTTTCGTAAGTCGTTTTGTAGGCGATGACACAAACAACGCATTAGTCGTCATGGAACGTGCACAGTGGAAAATGGTAATGGGGAACCGCGAAACTGCGAAATGTTAGGGATCACGAAACTGGTCAGAAGAAAGAGGAGAAAATTGACCGGCCTCCGGTTTCAAAAACCTATATTTTGTTTTTACGGCATAGAGAGCATAGATACAAGTGAATTCGGCACGTGGTGCCCACCAACAGTGGAGTCGGGGGAGGGGGGGGGCGGCTTGATTTCGTCATCGCTCGCGCCATTTTGTGCGCGATGGCTATCAAGAGCGTTCAACATGACATTGCATATTGCACATTACTCAACAGTGGCGCCATCCTGCATATAATCACTACTACAACTTGATTATAAATTGAAAATGAACAGTTGCGGAGCGGTATAAAGAAATGGTTGGCTGAGCTATGTCATTGTTGTTTGCAACTTACCAAGTCATTGCAACAAGCAATTGATTTACGTAACATTGTTTCAAACAAAAGCGAACGTTATTGTGTTTCTACACATTTTGTCAATACTGATACTACCTACAATAGCATGCAAGTGAAACTGAGAGATATTTTGAACAACATTAGGAGTTTACCAAATGAAATAAAGATGTGCAGAATTTGCACACCAAAGGTAAGGTGTAGCAGTGGTAAAACGGTTAGAGGCGCCACTGCTGGGGAGCCAAGTTTGCGCCATTGCGCACCACGCGCGAAAGGAGAAGATCCTTTCACTTTCACTCACTGATTTGATTTAATTTTGAAAAAAGATGGCGCCGGTGTATGGTGACACGTTGTGGCGATGCGTGATTGTATGTGGGATTTCACTTGCTGTTTTGGCGGCTAGTACAGCTATCTTGTACAGGTATGAGCGTGAACATTTGTTGAATATTCTGGATTCAATGCATAAGGATTATCGACCTAACTTTGCCTCTTAGAACGTTTTTCCCGTCATCAATTCTACTCGACCTACTTCTGAAATCCACCACGCCACGCTTCATCGCGCTCGCAAATGGAGCAGACGAGGCGGGGCACTGGGCAGATTTCGTCGGCGCGGCTCTAGACCACCACTTCCTGCTATTGTTCTCGCTAACGTGAGCTCGCTCAAGAACAAAAGCAGACGAACTTTTCCACCTATTGTCTTTCAAACGTGAATTCAAGGACTCTTCCATTTTGTGCTTTATTGAGACATGGCTTGACCCACTGACACCTGACGCTGCCGTTACCCCACCGGGCCAAACTCTGCTTAGAGCCGACAGATCAAGCGAACTGTCATGGTGGAATATGCTTCCTTGTCAATCATCGGTGGTGCAATGACTCAACTATTGTGTCCTCTTCCTGTTCTCCTGAACTTGAATCACTCACAGTTAACTGCAAACCGTTCTATTTGCCCGAGGGAATTCTCCAGTGTTATTTTTATGGGTGTTTACATTCCGCCCGACGCGAACGCAACCAGTGCAATTAACCAGTTAACTACCCTCGTGTTGGCAACATACACAACCTACCCTGATAGTGTCATCATCATCCTGGGTGACTTCAATCACGCTAATCTGAAGAAAGTTTTACCCCGATACAAATAACATGTTAATTGCTCCACTCGTAACAACACAACTCTGGACCACTGCTACACCATCTTCAAGGACGCTTACCGGGCCACCACCAGGGTTCCATTGGGTGAGTCAGATCACGCTGCAGTCGTATTAATTCCTACATACCATCAGAAGTTAAAAACAATAAAACCGACCACCAAGACAGTGAGAAAGCGGAATGCTGATTCGACGATTGCTTTGAAAGCTTGCCTTGACAGCACGGACTGGCAAATGTTTAAAGATTCCTGCCCCGACCTCGACGCGTTCACTGACACAGTTACTGCCTACATCACCTGGTGTGAAGAAACCTGCTACGAGAGTAAGTTAGTTACAGTTTATGGCATCGACAAACCATGGTTTACCAGGGACATTAAACAGAAACTAGCCATGAAAAACTCAGCGTTCATTAACGGCAACAGGGAAGAGTTTCGGAGAGCCAAGTACGCTGTGCGCAAGGCGATTAGTTCGGCCAAGTACAAGTACAAACGCAAACTTGAAAACCAATTTGCTTCCAACAATACCAGATCTGTATGGCAAGGGTTACGTCAAATTACACAGTATAAGCCAAGCGCTTCAGTCATTTACAACGCCGATCCGTCCTTCCCCGACCAACTAAACGTCTTCTACAGCAGATTTGATAAGTTAAACACATTGCCGGAACAGCGCCCCCTACCCACAGACACTCCTCTGTCGCCGCCTTTCACCGTTAACGTTGCTGACGTGCGGACATTGTTCAAACGACTGAGTACGCGCAATGCTTCGGGTCCTGACAACATCTCATCATATACATTCAAGAATTGCGCCGATCAGCTTGCTCCAGTATTCGCTGACATGTCCATTTCATCTTTACAACAGTGCATAGTTCCAATGTGTTTTAAAACTTCTGTGATTATACCTATTCCCAAGAAGGCTAAAGTCTCTACCATGAACGATTACCGTCCAGTGGCACTTACCTCAGTTGCGATGAAAGTTTTTGAACATATTATGCTCCGTTATCTGAAATCTTCCACGGCCGGTCTATTGCTTATCAAACTAACATGTCTGTGGACGATGCAGTTGCCTTAGGTTTACATTATGTTATGAAGCACCTGGGACAACCGAGTACTTATGCGAGGATTCTTTTCGTGGACTTTAGCTCGGCCTTTAACACCATAATTCCTGTGAAGTTGTTTGATAAACTTGTATCTCTGAATGTGCATCCTGCCATCTGTCACTGGACTCTCAACTTTCTTCTTCACAGGCCTCAATCTGTCAAGGTCAACAGCTCTCTCTCCAAACCTGTTATTCTTAACACTGGTGCCCCACAAGGCTGCGTGCTTTCTCCTTTCCTTTTCACTCTCTTTACAAATGACTGTGTATCTGGTAACCAATATGTTCGCGTGGTTAAGTTCTCCGATGACACCACTGTAATTGGCTGTGTCAACAATCCTAACGAGTGTGTGTATAGAGAGGAAGTTCAAAGACTGGTTGGCTGGTGTAAGAACAAAAACCTGGTACTAAACATATCCAAAACGAAGGAAATGATCATAGATTTTCGCAAAAAGAAAACACCCATCCATTCTTTTCACTGACGGTGCTGAAGTCTTACAAGCCGACTCTGTAAAATTGTTGGGTTCGACTATTTCAAAAAATCTTTCCTGGTGCAATAACTCGATTGATATCATTAAAAGAGCACGACAAAGCATGTACTTTTTTAGACGCCTCAAACGATTCGGCTTATCTCAAACAATATTAACACGCTTCTACCGCGCAGTTGTTGAAAGTGTCCTGTCATTTTCTATTACTGTCTGGTTTGGTCGCGCCAGCCAAGATGAAATTAATCAAATTCAATCAGTCGTCAAGAACGCTTCTAAACTAATCGGGTTAAATATGCCGTCCATCAAATCTCTTTATCTATCTCGCAGTTTGCGCAAATCCAAGCGTATTGCACAAGACGCATATCATCCAGCCAACCATCACTTTGAACTCCTTTCCTCCGGGAAGCGCTACGGTTGCATAAAATTAAAAAGACGCGATTCAACAATAGTTTCTATCCTCAAGCGCTGAGATTGTTAAACGGAGAGTTATCATACATGTCTTGCCTCTGGCAGGTAGTTGCAATGTCGCGTTTTTTATTTATTTATTTTTTATTCTCGTTTGTTTTCAACTGTTTTTAGTATTACGATTGGGATCTGTAATGTTTAGTTCCGTGTGTTTTTGGGTACATGAGGGTATGTTTGTGCTAACGCCACAACACTACGAATTCCTTGAACTTGCTACTTGGTAATAAAACTTATCTTACCTTATCTTATCTTATCTTTATCAATAAAAGCTGCGAGTTCGCAAGCATATTATACAAACGTTTGTTCCGGGACTACCAGCTAATGTATGTGATCTCAAACTAATGGCCGAGAACATAATACTATACTTTTGTTTCATGATCATACAGCTTAACATAAATTCTGAAATGACCGCAACTCGTCTTTAATATAAAATAGTTTGTGACTCTCTATGTACGTATGTATGTATGTATGTATGTATGTATGTATGTATGTATGTATGTATGTATGTATGTATGTATGTGTGTATGTATGTGTGTATGCATGTGTGTATGTATGTGTGTATGTATGTGTGTATGTATGTATGAACGCACGAACGTACGTACATACGTACATACGTGCAAACATGTATGTATGTATGTATGTATGTGTGTATGTATGTGTGTATGTATGTATGAACGCACGAACGTACGTACATACGTATATACGTGCAAACAGTTTTGTATGTATGTATGTATGTATGTATGTATGTATGTATGTATGTATGTATGTATGTATGTATGTATGTATGTATGTATGTATGTATGTATGTATGTATGTATATGTGTGTATGCATATATGCACGTTTGTATGTATGTATGTATGTATGTATGTATGCGCAATTGTTAGCAACTTTATGCGTGTTTCTACCATTGTTATGTGGTTAACATCAAAAAATCCTTCTTCTAATTGTAGTGTCACGTGATAATGCAGGTACCGTACATACGTACATACGTGCAAACATGTATGTATGTATGTATGTATGTATGTGTGTATGTATGTGTGTATGCATGTATGAACGCACGAACGTACGTTCATACGTACATACGTGCAAACATGTATGTATGTATGTATGTATGTATGTATGTATGTATGTATATATGTATGTATGTATGTATGTTTGTATGTATGTATGTATGTATGTATGTATGTATGTATGTATGTATGTATGTATGTATGTATGTATGTGTATATGTGTGTATGTATATATGAACGCACGAACCTACGTACATACATACATACATACGTGCAAACATGTATGTATGTATGTATGTATGTATGTATGTATGTATGTATGTATGTATGTATGTATGTATGTATATGTGTGTATGCATATATGCACGTATGTATGTATGTATGTGCAATTGTGAGCAACTTTATGCGTGTTTCTACCATTGTTATGTGTTTAACATCAAAAAATCCTTCTTCTAATTGTAGTGTCACGTGATAATGAAGGTACCGCTTTTCGAGGCGATAGACCGTATTGTCACCTTCGATTCAACTAAGTACATGTTGCTTTGACTGATCAAATGTGTAACTGTGCAATGCATCAATTTAAGACCTCCAATCCCTATCTCTACAACGCCAACGGTTGTTCCGGCGGGCATTGAAGAAACATTAGTGCATGGCTATAGACAATGGTAGATGTGAACTAATGGTATTCGTGGCTGAATGCTTCCCAAATAAGTCGGGTTGGCGTTGGAATGCACATATGTGTACATAGGTGAAGTGTGAAGCGCTTTGGGTGGTCCTACGGACGAGATACATCGTTTAATAAAAATCCATGTTTTTCTTGTTTTATTTCTCAGCATGCATACATCCCAGCCGATAAATTATAATTGCGTGAATTACTGCTGGCATGGTGTATATTCTAAGAAGTGCGTGCGTGATGCGTGCGTTCGTGCGTGCGTTTATGTATATGTGAGTACATATGTACGTGAGCGTGAATGCGTGTACATATACCCTGTATGTGTCTGCGTGTACATATACCCTGTATGTGTCTGCGTGTACATATACCCTGTATGTGTCTGCGTGTACATATACCCTGTATGTTTCTGCCTATGGATTTGTGTATCTCCGCCAGTTCACATTAAGCAGTTGTATCACGATATTTAGATGTTCGTTGATGCCCCTTCAGTGCCGTAAATACTCTTATTGACAAGCGGAATTGTAGCCATATCTTGTTGTATTATGAACTGATCTATTTCATCCAACTTTTTTAATGGTACCGTATGTGACAATTACGGCCTACTGCCTCGTAAAGTGGAACTTACATTGCCACGCGATACTGCAATTAGGAGTAGAGCAGGTGCCAATAGTGTACGCAAGACTGCCATTAGAAACTGCACTGCATTTGCTCGAGTTGAAGTTCAAGCAGCAGTAGCAGCAGCAATAGCAGTAGCAGCAGCAGCAGCAGCACCGACAGCAGCAGCAGCAGCACTGACAGCAGCAGCAGCAACATCAACAGCAGCAGCAGCACCAACAACAGCAGCAACATCACCAACAGCAGCAGCAGCACCACCAGCAGCAGCAGTACCGACAGCAGCAGCAGCAGCACCAACAGCAGCACCAACAACAGCAGCAGCACCAACAGCAGCAGCAGCAGCACCAACAGCAGCAGCAGCACCAACAGCAGCAGCAGCGCCAACAGCAGCAGCAGCAGCTAGTAGCTGCAGTAGCAGTAGTAGTAGCACTAGCACCAGCAGCAGCAGTAGCAGTAGCAGCGGCAGCAGCGGTAAACATTACGGTATTGTAATGGTTCTTTTAGCTACGGCGTAGTGGTAGAGGTATTCATCAGCCCGATAAGTTGACTGCGATTACGAAATTCCTATTGACATAGGCGTGGGAAATATTATGATCGTTAGTTAGTTTGAATATATGTTTACATTTATTGCTGCCCATACTTCACCGACTTGTTGGAGTATGTGCCGCTTCTATTTAACTTTCACAGCTCACATGGGGACGCTCAGTTGTTCTGAGTGTCCGGACAAAACTGCAATTCAAAATATATACAAACAAAACAACGAAGGCCCACGAGCAGTGCACCGATTGTTCGAAAGCCTGGAACACAGGCAGATTTGTTGGCAAGTCACGAACTGGCAAAAGCCAAATAAAATCTCAAGTCAGTGCATATTTGAACGAATGTTATTCGTGGCTGAATACTTCCTAACAATAGAGGTAGTGGTGATGAATAAGGAAGCATTCAGCCACGAATAGTATTCGTTCAAATATGAACCATTGTCTATGGCCAGGTACTCATTCATCAAGACGAATGAACTGATGCATCATGGAGTGAAAAAAATTGCCCATGATGCGAAATTACAACTGGAGTTTCCCAATTAAGCAGGTTTATCATGAACTGAAGGTAGATGTATACGTCCCTTCACTGGCCGCGGAACAGACGTCGGCGTTATAGACATCCAGACAGGTAGCCTTGGCCTCATTAATTATGAATTCACATAATTTGATCCGTCAAAACATTGTTGACTTAGTGGAACCGAAGGTGAAAATTACAGTACATCGCCTCGCGATACTGCAATTAGAAGGAGGACTGATGCTTATCTATTAGTTGAGACGATCACTACATGCGGACACTGCATGTGCTGCTGTGTTAGTTAAACGGGTCCTTAGCTTCAGTAGCATTCTCTTCGCAAACAGCATTTAAGTTAATTCAATAGTCATAATAGTAGTGGTAGTGGTAGTGGCTGTGGCTGTGGCAGTGGTAATGGCAATAGCAGTGGCAGTGGCAGTGGTAGTGGTAGTGGTAGTGGTAGTGGTAGTGGTAGTGGTAGTGGTAGTGGCAGTGCAGTGGCATTGGCAGTGGTAGTGGTAATTACAGTGGCAGTGGTAGTGGTAGTGGTAGTGGCAGTGGCAGTGGTAGTGGTAGTGGTAGTGGCAGTGGCAGTGGTGGTGGTAGAGGCAGTGGCAGTGGTAGTGGTAGTGGTTGTGGTAGTGACAGTGACAGTGGTGGTGGAAGTGACAGTGGCAGCTGCAGTGGAAATGGTAGTGGTGGTGGTAGTGGCAGTGGTAGTGGCAGTGGTGGTGGAGGTGGCAGTGGCAATGGCAGTGATAGTGGTAGTGGCTGTGGCAGCTGCAGTGGTAGTGATAATGGCAATTGCAGTGGTAGTGGTTGTGGCAGTGGCATAGGTAGTAGTAGTAGTAGTAGTAGTAGTAGTAGTAGTAGTAGTAGTAGTAGTAGTAATAGTAGTAGTAGTAGTAGTAGTAGTAGTAGTAGTAGTGATGGTAGCAGTAGTGACAGTAGCAGTAGTGATGGTAGCAGTAGAGGTAGTGGCAATAATTGTTAAAGTGGTATTGGTTGTGGCAGTTGTAGTGATAATTGTATCGGTATAAATAGTGACATTGGTATGTGTAGTGCAGCTAATTGTACAAAGCAAAGGTGCCACCTGGTGACTAAAGTATAAATACTTGAGTGAAAAACAACAGTTCCATTTATGCATGCATCTATGTTGTTTTATCAGGCGCAGTAAAACAGCAGTAATTCATAATAAACATAATTACACTGATATAGGTAATTGCATACAAAAAGCATTAATCAACATTACAGAAGCGTTAATTTACTAAACAAATTAATTGACCATTTTTAAATACAATTAATCAACATTAATTTAAATATTGAAACATTAATTGTCATTAGTAATTCACATTTAATTTTGAAGCATTACTTTACAATTATAAATCATTATGCTACGAGTGGAATGCAATTCAGAAACATTAACATACAGTCATGAACGTTAAAATACCATAATGTAATTCAATTTCAAAAATTAAACGTTATTTTCCAATTCAAAACTATTACAGTCAAAAATCAATCAAAATTAATAATACCGGCCCACACCGTAGTGCAGCAGGTCTCGGTGGCGCTGTGGAGGCGGTCGCCGAACAACTGCGTGGCGAACTTCAGGTAGGCAGCAGCACCCTAGGCTACTCCCAATAACACAGAAGTGCCCCCCCCCCCCCGAGCGAACTTGCGGCCGCTCTCGACTCTGTCCACGTCTACCACTTCGCCAAGCCTCGCAACACTGCACGCGGCCCGGTGCTTGCGTAACCGCGCAGCCTGTCCCTTTCCTCCTGTGCTCGACGGCGCCTCCTCTCGTCGCGAGCACGCCGTCGCCTTGTTCGTGCCGCCTCACGTTCCTGCTGCCGCAGCTGATCTAGGAACGCCGTATAGACCCCTCGATAGCGGCCAGAGGGTCTACTCGGCACAGGCCCCGACATACCGATGTGCCAGCCAAGTTACTTGATGGTAGCAGTGTATTCACGAGTTCCTCTATGGTTATGTATATTCGAACATCGTCGGGATTTTTTGTAACGTCCACCTTTCGAACGGTATTTCTTCTCATGCATAATCACGCTTTGGCGCAGCTACAATTCAAGAGTTTATGTTATATTTATGACACGGTTAACAATGTTTGTAAGTCAACCGTAATGTGTTGTATGGTGTAGTGTTATCATCAAGTCAACCGTAATGTGTTGTATGGTGTAGTGTTATCATCAAGTCAACCGTAATGTGTTGTATGGTGTAGTGTTATCATCAAGTCAAAAGTAATGTGTTGTATGGTGTAGTGTTATCATCAAGTCAACCGTAATGTGTTGTATGGTGTAGTGTTATCATCAAGACAACCGTAATGTGTTGTAT